>JAAGNO010030352.1:0-55737 GCA_033439905.1 Ceryle rudis
GTCGATGCAGAGGCCTTTACAGCATTTCTTCTTGAACAGCTCCGTCTCCAATTCTGGACTGGGTGGGGGACATAGGAAAGGGTGTTTGGGGCAATGGCCGGGGTCATAGGGAAACCACCCCTCAGTGTGTTTGGGATGCACTGAGGGGGGTGGGGAGACAGTGTGTGGACTGGACAAGAATAACCTATTTGCTTTTAAAGAAGAAATTAAGCCCTCGTAAATGAGAATTTTCGCTGCATTAATATGGTTTATGTGACAACTTCTATAACTTTCCTCCCTTTGACAGTAATTTTGTTTTCTGAATGTTGTAAAGTGTGCTAAGCAGCTGATGTCTGAACACAAAATTATTAGCAGATCAGATGAGAATGATTCACTTCTGTTTAAACAGCCCTTTGCTCTCCATGCCCTCTGAGAACTCTTATCACATATTTGTCCAAAAAACCCCACAAAACCTAACAAAAAATCCCTCACATTATCCACCTGCCCGGTGGCTGATAGTATCAGCAATGTATCTCTTTATCTCTTGGTTAATGTGCCTTGGTATTCTGAAGGGGGGAAAATTCCAGTAACAGATTCAATTTACACAGACAGAAACTTGAGCAAATGCCAGCCTAGCAGGGGGGCCATTATTCTGCTCTATAAATAAGTTTAAAAAAGAAACAAACACACACACAAACCTGTGAATCAACATGTTTTGGTCTAATTGAGGGAAAAGCAAGATAGATGAATTTTGAAATGCAAATGATCACCTTCTGTTATTTAAGTATTGCTTTTGCCAACTTTATGATCTTAAATATAAAGACTTGTTACCTTTTAAATGAAGTAATAGTTACATTCCTTTCTTGATAGTCACGATTTTTAAAATCAAGTTTGGTAACTTTTTTAAAAAAGCCCATTCATAGTATGCTTAATATCTATGAGAAAGCAAAATCATTTACAGCCGCAGCCTGGTCAACGCTGTCTTCAACTAAAACAGATTCTAAGTTGAGGATTTACTCATAAAGAGAAATCTTTTAGGTACTTTTGCAATCTAACCTGGGAAGTGTCATGTTGTAGAAGCGGCTTGCTGGTCTAACATCTTATGCAAATGCAGTGTGTGAATGAGATGTTTTATTTATGCTCTCTGAGTTCTTGTTTCAGCAGCAGCGATGCATTGCATCTCATCCCTGTACTGTTTTCGGAGGATGAGATTTCAGAACTGGGCTGCCTTTGGAGTCTTTTTTTTTTTTCCTTTCTATTTTTTTTTTCTTTCTTGTCCAAACAATTAGTTTCCACCAGACTGTGTTTACTAAAAACTGGAGTTTTGCTCGTTGAGATCGTAAAGCCAAAGGGAGCTTAGCTTCATAGAATGTGTAAGTGGGAAACTGGCCATCAGTAATGCATCATATTATTCTGATGCTTTCATAAGCTGTGTGCTATAATCAAGCCTTATTTACACAAACTAGCCTTCACAGAAGCCCACACATAAATATATGGTATATGTGTTTTTATCTAACTTTCTACTAATTGTACACAGTGCAAAACCTAAGCATAAAGAAGGCTTTGTGGGTGAAGGATTTTGATCCGAAAAAGACCAAAACGTTTCAATTTGCAACCTGACTTTCGTACTATCAAATGAAGATGTCACTTCTGCTCTTAGACAATTGAAAATACAGATGCAAAGTGCAGCTGATAACCTAAAACATATGACAAGAAAATAAAAATTGCTAGGTGCTATTATTAGTCTGGATGCTATAATTTTTATTTACTGAACAAAGAAAAAATGGTTTGCCTCTGTTTACCAAATAGATATTTGATGGTGGAAAACCTGCATATTATTTGTGTGGGTTTTTTTTCTAGTAGTAGTTTGCAGGCACTCATTAAATCTGCTGTTCTGTATTATAGTAATTTAATTTGAGTAGATTGTTTAAGAAGGAAAATAACTGTGGTAGATTAAAGTGCCATTGACCCTGAGAGGTGTCGAGGGGTGGGCTGGTCTCGTGGTTATAGTGTAAGACTGGACTAGATTTTATCTCTAACTCTGTTCTAGCTTTTTGGGTGATATTAATGACTTGGGATAAGTCTAAAAAGGAAAGAAAAAACAGGACAGGTAAATGAGCTTTGAGCAGCAAAGACAGAAGGATGGACTATTTTGATTTGAGAAGCCCTGTCAATAGGAAACAGGACTAACATAAACAAGAAAAATATATGGCTGGTGAGAATAACCAGGAAAGGTCTGGAGCTGCAGAAAAATTGTTGTGAAGCTGGTAGTAACAACTTCACAGCAGCCATTTGGAGTGGTACAGCTCTCCAAAGAGTGTCCCACAGAAAACAGTGACAACTGACTGCTCCCAAAATAGTAAGATGTCATGAACCTGGACTATGAAATTGAAAGCATAGGTTTGGGGAGAGAATCGAGTATTTCTGAAAATAGTCTGATGCAGTTTGGCACTCGGGCTTGTTACAAATACACTAGATGTTTCAGGTTTGTGTGGGGTTTTTTTTGTTTGTTTTGTGGTTTGGGTTTTTTTTTTTTTTTTTGGTGTGGGTTTTTGTTTTGTTTTTGTTGTGTTGGGTTTTTTTCCTGCTTTGTTTCTTTTGGTGTTTGTGGGTTTTTTGGTTTGGTTGTGGGTTGGTTTTTTTTTTTTTAATTGTTACAGATGGGGCTAAAACTTGAAGATAGTATAGAAGATGCCTTTTGAAAATAAATGGAGCTAATGGCAAGATTAATTAGTGACATGAGGAAATTTCTTCCAAAGAGGAACATAGACGATCGTGGTTTTGAATACCTTTAAGATGAAACTTCATATTTTCATACTCCATTTGATCTTAGCAGATGTTCATTGGACTTGCCTCACTACTTTATTGTTTAAAGACCATGATAAACTTTTTATACTTAACTATAGATGGTTCAACACTGTGTTTTATAAATTGCTAAAGCATTTTAGGCAAAGCATTATGGCCAGATTGCTTGTGTGATGTGTTATTTAGTGACTGTATCTTATAATATCTTGGCTGACTGAGTCTGCCTAGAGTAAATTAGCTTGGACACATTTTACTTGGTTCTCTGCAAATGCTTCTTTACGTATATAGATATTAAAATATGATAAAATAGGAAGCTTTTAAAATTAAATGAGTGTAAGGTAAATAGAATTTCTGAAGCGACTCTAATGATTTTTCATGCAATACTGTTTATCTTAATGGCCACAGAAGGGGAAAATATTGTCTGATGTTTTTAGGGTGTTGGACAAGTCCATTTCCTTTTGCACGGTTTCAGACACCTGATGGTAGTTCAGATGGGTCGTCTTATTTTCTTATCATTGCAGAAACAACACTTGAAGGTATGCTGTTTCTGCTTGAAACATGGGGTAAGGGAAGGGGCCTCCTCAGGTTTTGAAATTCTTATCAATCCACCGAGAGTCAAATTGTTGTCTTCTTAATTGCAGGAAAGCCACCTTAATACAAAGCCCTTCCTGACCCTTAGGTGTTTGGAGATGCAGCCCTTCTACCTAGAGCCTATTTTGTTCTGAGCTGACTTCAGGTGCAGCTTGTTGTTGTTGTGGTTTTTTTTTTTTTTTTTTTTTTTTTTTTTTTTTTTGTGTTACAGTTTTTTTTGAGAATTTATTCTTGGTGATTCACAAGCTATCTGGCCTGAATTGCACAGTGAATGTCCAAGTCCACTTTTATTTTCTAGGGGTTGTGCGTGTTGGTTGGAGGCCTTACTGTCAGCCCTGGAGGAAACTATATGTGGGAGAGTTTGAGGTGTAGTAGTAAAAGCCTTTGAAATCCTTCAGCATGAAGGGTGTATGTCAGGTAAAGATGCTGTAGAGAGAACAAGAAAATCAACCTTGGTTTTACACTTTACACTGTCAAGGATGTGTGTTGAAGAGAAGTGAAGTTCTACTTCTTTACTTTAGAACTGGCACTTCTGTTTATAAGTACAGAAAGTTGTCAGCTACTTATCCCTTATCAGGAAGTAAGTTATTACTGTGTATAATGCAAATGCTGAGATGAGTATGGAAACCATAAAGAAATGGCCTTTCAGTTGAGACCAGCTGCTCTGAAAGGAGGGTAGTGCTGGGTAGTGAAGGTGTTTCCCTGTACCATCTGTCTCCATCTGCACCCAGTAGGGTTTTACAGATCTCCTTCCCTTCAGTTACCCCAATGGCTACTGTTGAAATTGCTTCTGCGCAGGAATGTAGCATTGCTGTTGACATGTGCTGCTTGGTGCTAGATGTCGAATGGGCATGCACTGGGAAGGGACAAAGAAGAAAGCTCATCCTTTTAATGATGTTGCAGTAAAGTTGGAGGAGCTACTGATATTCTTTTTTTCACCCTACTTTTCTGTTTTTCCCCTTTAAAAGTACTTCGTATTTGAGAATAATATGAATACTTCTGTACTGCTAGTCTTAGAAACACTAACACCATGCACGTGTGTGTGTGCATGTTTATTTTTCTACAAATGTGGATAAGGTCCTTGATTTCAAGGTTCATGAAGTAAAGAATTGGCACAAATATCCCTGTGTTATTCACTTGAGCTTATGGGTCAGTACCATTTATTGTCTAAGTTACTTTGCTGATGAATTGAGATGAAAATGTTTTTTTAGTGAAGGCAGATATTGTAGTTCAGATTTATTGCAATATGAAAGCTGAACAAAAAAAGCATATGCCCTGTGTGGTATATTACATTAGCTAGGTACTCTGTATCACTTGAAAGCACTTCATAATCTATAGTTTCTATATTTTCCCATGATGTGTAGTCAAGATAAAATGCAGTATTATTGATGTGAAATCCTGAATTTATTATGATCAGTGTATTGCATCAGAAGTAATGTGACCTGTTTGAAGTAAGGGAGTGTAAAGAACACATGTTTAATTGTAATATTCACAATGATTTTTTTCTTCTTTTTTTAAGGAAACACTTTAACCTGAAGTAAGGAAACTTTGAGACCTAGGGAAAGCCATAGAAAAGCATACACTGGCAAATAGGAGAAAAGTTGATCTAAAATTTAGGGATTTTTTTGTAAAAGAGAATATTCAAATGTGACCCTCAGCTGAGTTTTCCATTTTCTGTGCTGTGTTGGTTCAGACGACTTGTCCCACAGTTTCTGCTGTGTGCGTGAGAACCCAGCCACAGCCCTTCAGCCCAGGGAGAAATCTGCATTACTTGACTGTTCTCAAGTTTATCCCACTTGTGTCATTTTGGTCACAGTCAGAAGTGGATGGAAGAGTTCAGTGCTGGTCACTTAAGAGATCATCAGTGACATTTGTTTTGACTTGGCATGTACTAAAAGTGTTCTTACAGTTGAAAATAAGAGCTTGGATTTTGGAGAAGTGGACTCTATGGTTTACTTTTTGGTACTTACTCTGTCTTCATCAGTGAAGTAAGTGAGGTTACAAGAACTTCCTGTAATGAACAGTGTGTGATTCTGTAAAAGAATGCAGTTTAACTTTGGTGCTTCAAAGAGCTGGATCAGTATCTATGACTGCCAGCAGAAAAGGAAATAATACCACAGGTCAGAAATTATTTATTTGTAATATGTCTTTTCCCTGTTCTCAAAATGATGCGTTTTTCACCTTTAGAGTATTTTTTTATATTGGGCTATAACTCCAGAGGCCCATCCCCGCTGAATGTCCTTGGGAGGAATGGTTCATCTCCTTTTCTTATGTTATTCTAAAATTTAAGATTTGTCTAAAAATTAAGAATTGTCAATATGGAGAAGTTAATGGTAGTACAGGAACTGAGAATTAACTCCTGGCTATACTGTCCTTATTCTGGAATAAGTGTGCAATGTAATTTACAAATAAAAACCTTCACTTGTATGAAAGAAAGCTCTCTTAGTCTAGAATATCCACAGGATTAAAACCACATAGGAAGGAAAACACTGCTCTAAAGAAGCCTAAAGTATTTGGGCTTAGATTTTACTTTCCACCCATGTTACCTTGGTTTTGAATGTACATTATTGGAATATACAGTACTAGGAAATCACAATTGGACTGAAAAGGCATTTCCATTCAGTAGGTTTCACTAAGAGATGCTATGAAAACCTTTCACTAGCTGGTTCATGTGGAAAGGCCTAAGTTTGTTTTTTAGTTTTTCTGTTTTAAAGGACAGTTGCTTATAAGGTCTGCCTTTCTGAAGGACACAAAATCAAATTGCAAGAAGAGATTTTGCTTTTTACACAAATTCTCTCAATTTACCATAATTTCAACTTAATCTGGATGCTTGCCTGTGACCTTAAACCATTTTAAAAAAAGCATGTAATTATGTGGCTAGAGTTCCTCATGTGGCTGCCATTATATCTTTGTGAAAGTTTCTCGATGCTGATAGAAGTATTACTCTGTAAGGAATGGTATAAATTCTATTGTGTGGCTCCCTTATAGTGATGTATTGGGCATTTAAATGCTATTAACTGTAATAAACTTCTTAATGTGAGTGATGTCCCACCTAAAGAAACAATGTCTGAGCCATCTTTCCCTGTTGTTCTTGCAACAGTGACCTCAGCCAAGTCCTGTAAGATGCTGAGCATCTTCCAGCTTGTGTGGCAGCTGCTTAAGGGGGGCAGCACTCTGCAAATCCCTGTGCTTAGCGTGCGTGTGCACATCTCTGCATCTGGGGAGGTCTGGGGCTACCACCTTCCTTTCCCTGACCCTGGAGTGTGACTTGTCTGTAGTTCTCCTTGGCCGTACTCATGCTAAGCTCCATAGAATGATGAGCAAGATTTTTCAAATGTGCCACAATGCTTTTCACAGCAATGACTATGTGACTATATGCTAATTGTCGTCCTCTACTGGGAAGCTGGTGTGGCTTTTGCCACCAAAGCTATTTTAGTGCAGCTTCTGCATTTTTTTTTTTTTTTTGACAGTCAAAATGAAGATTTCATCTTCATTGCAATCTGTTTTTCTGGCTGTTTTAGAGCAGACAGTGTGGTGTGGTTTGTATTTAATAATTTTTGTAGTTTAAAGCCTGAGTCACTGAAAGCCACATTTTTCTGCATACATCATGCTGTTGAATACATGAATGTGTATGGCAAGGGATTCTATAACTCCCATCTCACCCCTCTGCTATCTCTTGTGCATGGACAGCAATAAGAGAGGGTTGGGTGTTGGTTGGATATTAGGGAAAACAACTTTACCTAGTTACAGTTTGGGCTGAGCTGTAGCAATACATAGTTGCTGGCTGAGGTTAGGCTGTGTGAAGTAGTTTTAGCATCTCTATCTGGTTTCCAACAGACGAGAATCTATTGTGAAAAACCTCCCATGGTGACCCCAACAAAGGGTGTGGTTTAGCCATGAGGCATATCCTGCCCTCATAGACAAAATTAAGGCATGCAGTAGACTGTTACAACCTCCCTTGCACTGCTTTTCTGGATGCCTCAGGACACTCTGGTCAGTCCAGTTGTTCTGATCAGGATGAATTCTCTAAATATGTTTTGCTTTACTGTCTTCCACTGTCCAGTTTTAGTCTGGTATAGAAGAATCCTAACTGTAATCCCTCCAATGCCTGTGTATGCATGGAAGAGGCAAATTATGCATGAAATGTATAGTGTTGCTGTGTTTGAACAATGCAATCTGTAGGTGGCTAAAGGGCTCACTAAATTGCAGGCGTAATGAAAGCTCTGTGGTATTTAGTATATGTTCTGTCAGCATTAAACAGTCACCTTGTAAATATATGTTAATTTTGAAGGTGTAGCTGACCTTTTTAATATTAATTGAAATGTCTCATCTTTAGAGGTTGGTGCTATCCTAGAAGAGACAGAAGCCTGTGACTGGTGGAGCCTGGGTGCCATTCTCTTTGAACTTCTTTCTGGCAAGGTAGGGCTGGGGGCAAGTTACTTGATACAGCCAACCTCTTGGCTAGTCGTTTCTCGGAAGTGGTGTGCCTGGTTGTGATTTCCTTGCTTGTCTTTCTCAGATGTGCCTTGCTGACCTGAGTACCCTCTGTTTGCTTGGTCTGCATGGGACCAGAGAATGAAATATGCTCAAGCTTCATCAGAACAACTTGATAAAGCTGTATCTAACTCAGGACTGAATAAATAACCAAAAACCATGCTACCCTCTTAACCATGGTGCAGTCGGAGTTCTCTAACAATTTGTCTGTACATGTAAAAAATTTTTGCCCTAATAGTTTTGGCATTATTTCCTGGGACACCGTGGAAGCCATAGATTGCTTTTACACATTAGTTTGATGTTTTGAGAAAGGTACTCAGCCAGATCAAACTGGCCATTAGCTGACAGTTCTGCATGAAGAAAGCAAAGTCCACAAAATTCCAGACTATTCAAGTTTAAGCCATACAGTACAAGCACTAAGACAAAAATGTTCTAAACCTGTGTCTCTAGGGGGGCATCAGTGCCTGTACACACATTCCTCCTGGAATCAGTACTTTGTACTGGGAAGAATGGAAATTTTAACTGTGTGTTAATGTGCATGTGTAGTAGGAGATAACCTAACAGTACAATTTTTTTAATTAATAAATGTATCTGTCTCCTTTTTTTTTTTTTGTTGGTTTGTTTGTCCTTAGACCCTGATTGAGTGTCATCCATCAGGAATAAACACTCACACTTCTCTGAGTATACCAGACCATGTATCAAAAGAGGCCAGATCACTAATTCAGCAGGTAATTGAGGGGAAAATTTGTTTTCTGTAGGTACGCACGTAGACTGGACAAATACTTATCTGCCCAAGTTGTTCTGTTGAAGTAAACCTAGAAACAGACAGCTGCTGATAGGAACATGGATGGGTCTTTTTTCAGCACTGATGAATTTTGCCCAACTCTCATTTGCATCTAGAAATTTTGACTTCTGTTGCCAGGTGTCTTTGTAGAAAATCAGAGTGCTTTGCCATTTCTTTAAAGAACAAATTTGGTCAATGCTGAGTGCCTTGGAAACACCTGGTGCTGCTGCTGCTGCATGAACATTTTAGGAATTGTGCTGTAAAAATTCATGGAAATATTTTTAATGAACTGAATTAAACTAAAAAATGTTGATTCCAATTCAGCAAGATACCTCTAAGTACTATGAAATCTGTAACACACTGATCAGAAGTTATGATCTTGCTGTGGTTGAAAATCTGTATCTGCTCTCCAAGAAACCTTCTGGACAGCATTTGTCAAGAAAAGTACTTCAAATTGTGAATACAATGACTGGTGTAATGAGAAGATAACTGGTAGCTTGTACAAAAGACAGAGTAGAAAACCTTGAAATAGAGACAACCTTCCAGACTGATACTCCTTTATTAAAGTTATGGGAATAATATTGACTACTGGTTTTAGTTTACTCTTAGGTTTAAGTAGTCATGACTGAGAGAATAGACATCTAGTACAGGGTCTTGAATTTCAGGTAATGCTGTCTTCCTTCTAGTTAATTTTGACCTAGCTGAGGGGATCTGACCTAATTCACTTGAGTAGAATAAGTGATATATGTGATCTGTGTTGTTCAGCTTTGAACAGAGCATCTTGCTAGTGGATGCATAAATAATGACTTCACTTAGATGTATATTTGAACAGAGCAGAGTGGAAAAAATAGTTTTTGAAGAAAATAAAGGAAGATTTTGAAAATTCAGTGAGTCAAAAGACCCAGAGACAGACTGATTTTTGTGCCATTACTGTGAAGTGATTAATGGAAATGGAACTAAATGTTTGGAACTCCTGTATTGTGTAGGTGACATGAACTCCCTGGAGGTAAAAGCATGTGTCTGCCTTTCTGACAAAGGTAGAAAGGGAAGTGAGAAAAGCAAAATCCCATTTTTGTATACTCTGCCTTTATATTGTTAGGTGGTAGCATATTGTTGCCCTCACCCACAGGCGCTACAAGACTCAAAACAGCTAAGGGAAAAGCAAAACCACCCTTGATGAAGGGAATTCCTCCTGTTAAGATTAGAAGCGAAGATGAATTAAGTCATCCAGTCCACTTCTCCCTGCCAATGCAGGATTGTTCTTCACTGCAGGCTAATGTATTACCTGTTTTCAAATATGCCAAAGAGTGGCTTTTTTGCCACTTGCGGTTTAAGTGGCAAATATATCTCTGCCACTTGCAGATATATTACAAGGCCACATCTGTTCAGGGAACAGTCAACCCAGTGCCTGTTAGGTTAAGCCTTCTTGTGTAGGGTGGTGACTTATCTGGTGCAGGTTTGGCTATATAAGCTAGTAAATCACATTTTTGTTGTGTGACTATCCAAGGAAGCTGCCATTCATTGTTGAGGAAACCTTGTCAGGAAAAGGAAGAAAGCTCTCTTGGCATGGATAGCAATTTGTCATTGTGACTTTCCTTCCCCCCACTGCCAAGGGTAAACAGGTCAAAGCATCACAGAATAACTCTCTGGGATCAATGTTCAGCTATATAGAAAACTTGTGTCAGACGTTGTCTCCTACTGTGGCTTCCAGTGCAGGTGACTTTCTTGTAAACACCTCCTACATTTAGCCAGCTTCTAAGAAAACAGAGGTCTGTTTATTTCTGGTGAAAGATGAAGTTGTTATTTTTATGTTGGTTTGGTATTTTGCACTCATTTTTTTCAGGCACCTCCACACTTTACTACCAACAAAATATGCAACATGATTTTTCAATAGGTATCTCTTGCAGTTTGTGTTGTATCTGCTTTCTAAGATTAAAATACTTCTGGAAGGACAAACTCCAGAAAATAAGTGTACATGCTTCACTTTCCCCCTGCTGGGTGGGTTCTATTTCAGCAGAAGGCAGAGAGACTCTTGACTGCATCTGTTTCTGCTGGAAGATATCACAGCAGCACTAATCACTGTCACCAAGCTGCCTTTACTATATGACACTATGACTACAAGTAGCAGAGCCACCTTAAAATGTGTAAATTCCTGTTTATGGATGTAGACTCACTTAGATGTTGAGTGCATTAAGATATGAATACATATTGTTCCAAGTGACAACTGGGAGAAGTTATCCTATTAGCTGTTCCAGAAAAAGCAAGAAAGAAGTCATGCCTTTGTACTGGCTGTAATTGAATAGAGTATAAACAGTTCTCCAAAACTGCAAAATAGTTTTGTGTGTCTTTATTAGTCTCTTTGGAGTATTACCTTTGCATTCCCTTTTATATGGTTTGGTATCTTTAAACAGATGTAAATATTGTGATTTCCTTTTCACATGAATTCATCATGTGATGTACAACTAAAAAGCAAATGAGTTGCTGAATTTTAGGAAATTTCCATGAAGCCATTACACTGTTTCGCTTCTTTCACTGGGGTTTTAATTTTTCAGTTTTAGTCCACTTGTAGGATCCTTTAAAACTGTTTTCCTTTTTTTTTTTTTTTTTAGGAAATAGAGAACTGGCTGTAACATCTTTATATTTTAGGACCAGCTCACAATTTATGAAATTGAAAGTTACAGACCAGTGTCCCTGATGTAGATGTAATGCAGTGGTGTGAGCAAAGGCTAATGGGAAGCAAACACAGTGTCCAGAGTTCTACCGATGCAGGCTCTCACTGATGCTCTCTTTTTTTTAAAATAAGGTTACACTTAAAAGGAAGTCCCAACGTGCAGTGCTTCAGGGAATTGCATGCTGTGATCAGTAGTCTCTGAAGACTAACAGTGAGACTCAAGAAAAGGAGAGACTTCTTCCATTTACTGGATTTTAGGAATTTCAAGTGTGCTTTTGCACTCTTGAAAGTAACTCATAGAGCAGGAAAACAGTAGGATGTCTCTTACCTTAGACCTTTCTGGAACTTTTAAGAAGTTGTTTTTGTTCTTACTCACAGAATCTTATATATATGTATTTTTTTTCTTTCTTTTTATATCAAGCTTTTGCAGTTTAATCCTGCAGAGCGTCTTGGCGCTGGTGTTGCTGGTGTTGAAGACATCAAATCTCATCCATTTTTTGCCCTTATAGAATGGGCAGATCTGCTGAGGTGAGAGATGCGGGCCCTCTGAATAAGCTCAGGTCAAGTGGACAAGTTTCTCTGGCACAGAAGCACCCTGCCTTCCTTCCTTTGGATGTCCCAAACCACTTGGATGTGATGACTAAAGCACGCTGGAGCGATTGGGCCAAAAGTGAACACTTTTAACAGGATTCACTGGTTGTACAGAGTGCTGGCTTATTTTTACAGCAACTGGTTGCTATGTGTGTTTAAGTCTTTTCACCGAAAGGTGTTTTGTGATGAAACTTTTGGGCAGCATGTTTAGTGCTGCCAACTTGTTGACTAAGTAAAACCAGGAATTTGTTCATGGTGCTTTGTCTGATGATGGAAGTGTCTATGGACCGTGCCAGTTGAAAGTGTCTTTTATGGTGTCAGTAGACCATTTCCCTATGCTAAGTACAGCTCTATGGAGGGTGAGGGGGAAGGAGCAAATAATTTATTAATGGTATATGCTGAATAAAATGCTAAAATGCTTTATGCAGAAGTTGACATGCTAAAAATAATATATCCATTAAAAATTAAGAAAGCTGTTGCATAATACTATGGAATGTGTCTTTAAAATGGCATATAATTTCCCACTGTGGAAAGAGCATATAAAAGGCAAATAATGCCGTCAAATGTACTTTGTTGGCTGGCAATGTCTGTTTAAAACTCTTGACTCTGTTGTATTTGATGAGCTACATGTTAAAGTCACTACAGAAAGGGAAATCTTCTTTTCCTCAGCTGGATAAACACTGCTTTAGCACTCTAATAAGGACCAAGGAAACATAATACTAAATAAATGTATAGTTGAAAAAAAGGAAAAACTCTTCTCTCATCACTGCAGCCACCATTTTATCACTTAATGAACTTTACTTCCTCTAAGTGTCCTATTTATAGCTGCTACTTCAGGAAAAAACCTTTCTGTTCCTGCTCTTCTGCTTGAGGAAGCTTCTGAACTCTCCCGTTTGTTTGTTAATAGTCTTCATAAATCAAAGAAAGTCTTCACCCACTCTGCTGCTCGAACAGGAAGAAGCCTGGGCTTTGCTCATGCCAAATGACTAAGGGACATCTCAGAGCAAACCCTGGTGGGTAAGACTTGGGCGTGAGCCAGTTAGCTGACCTGTTTGTTTGTTAGAAATGTCTGGAGAATGGGACAAGACAGACATGCAGAACATTTTGCTGTGCACTGCTGTTGCTGCTGAGCAGCCATGCTTGTATGGGTTTCTGACATACAAATGCTGTACTCTGTGATGCTTGTACAGATTATAGATCTGTGGTTTTTTTCCTAAAAGTTCACTTTGCTCTCTATTTTTTTTTTTCCTTTGTCGTCTTCTCCACAGCTTTATCCGGAGAACAAAGGGCAAATTCCTTTGGGAAAGTGAGGTGACAGCAATGATTATTGAATTTACAACTCAAAAAAAAAAAAAGAAAAAGTATGCCTCCCCATTTGTATTTTAGCAGTGTATTTTATGGGCACTCCCAAAAGTGCATCTGCACAGTCTCCATCTGTTAGACACCGGGTCGGTGTATTCAAATAAAGTGGAAAAGGAAAATACTTCGCTTAAACAAAGGAAATCTGGAAACTTTTTTTTTTTCCTTTTCAAATTATTCCACTCCCTTTTTTTTTTCTTTCTTCCCTTTCTTGTGATCACCAGGCCAGCAGAGGGGCTGTAACAACACTGCAGGTTGTAACCAGGTCACTAGTATCACTGCCTACGGAGTGCTGTCCAAGATTACATCACTCTCAGAAACTGTGTTTCAACCTACCACCCTCTGGCTTCATAACAGGAACTCCCTCAGGTGAGCCACAGGAACAACTTCCTGCACCAAGTGGGTCGGAAATCTCTAATGCAGAGACCAAGCTGATCCAGAACTTCCTTCCAGCACTGCCCTGGCTGTGACTTTAGAGAGGGCTCATTCCTCAAGGGAAGCCTCCCTTCCCTCAGCCAGCTGACTCCATCCCTGGGGCTCCCTAGCCCAGCCACCAGATAATGTCATTGCCCGTGTTGATCTGTCCCATAACATTTGCCTGGTGGTAACTGTTAAAAAAATATTTTCCATGTTATTTTAAAATGCTCTCTTGTTCAGGTCATGCCCATGTACTGGTTGCAAGTAAAAGCAGGATAAGATAGCACAGGAGTGCAAGCTGGTTTCAGTGAGCAGCAGAAGGAGAATGCTGTTCTAGCTGAAACCAGATGACCAGTTGATCTCACTGCAAAGCATTTGGTTTAGTTATTGACACAGAAATACTTGTTTTTCCGGGTATGTTAGTAGTGAGAAAATCTAGATCACAGAGGCTAGAAGGAATAAGGCACTTTGCAAGTTGGCTTACCAGAAGTGAGCCTTTGAGATGATACAGGTTTTTGTAACCTTAGCACTGACTCTGTTAATGGTTTTGATAAAGGAAGCACAGTCTAGAGTTAATAGCACAAAAAATTCCTGCTTCTGTATTTTTTTTTCTTTTACATGTATTAAGTTGTATTGAAGTTTACGTGTATTCCTTTAATAAACAAAACCTTTCAAGCCTAATTCAGCCCATGGGCTTCTGAACTTGACATTTAGTTCTTGAAGACAATCCTTCCTACATAATCAATACTTTCTGTCCTTGGCTTTTGTGACTTGAAATGTTCTAGATTGTTTCTTTTTGGTGCCTCTTATGAAGCCCTACAGTGCACATCTCTCTTTTGCTGACTGTTAAGTAGTGCAAAGTCCATTCCACTTTCCTTCTGTAACTCCTGATGGCTGATAGCGAAACAAATTATTTTGTTCACAGGAATTGGTGAGACCCTATGTAAAACATAGGAAAATAAACCTATAGATTTTCCTGCTTTCCTGTGGGTGTTCAGGTAAGGCAGATAACACACTTAGGACATGTCAGAGTGGTAATTCATTGCACCCTGTTGAACCACTCTAATGTTTTTTGTGTCCTACTAAGAAAAACTGGGAGACAAAATGTTTGAAGGCTTGCACTGCGTAGAATTACTGTGAAGCGAGTCAGGGCCCCTGCCCAGACCTATGAAAGGAACTGCCTTTCATGAAATACAAGGCTTTTAATGGCTGTATTCACAGCTTCTGTGCTTGTAGCACAGCTCCTCTATCTCCTGTGAAAATCACCTCTCAGACAGCAGTCACTGTACGCTGACTCTCCGAGCACCTTTGGGATGCTGAGTCGGCAGGGTTACGTGTGCCGGAACATCCACCCGGCTCCTCTCTCCAGTGCTAAACCTGTTCCTTGGTGCGTCCCTGCAGCGAAGGGCACTGGGATGAAGAAGGCTGGGGAGGTCAGCCTTTTTCTAAATGAAGCACTCAGCATAACAAGGTACAGGGAAGTGCAAAGTAAACCACTATGGGATTTTTTTATTCTTTTTTTTTGAGTGTGATGTCATTTGTTTTCTCAAGGACACCGAGTAGGAAGCTGGAGAAACAGAAACTTCCTCTCTGGTGAGATTTATGGTAGGGATTTTAGCAATAAAAAGTACATTTGTTGATTTCTTCAGAATTATGCTTTCTGTGTGGACTTTGCTGTGAGCTGAGTCTGTGAGTTCCTGGTTGCTGTCTGGCCCTGTGCTCTGCATGAGGGGGCCTTTACCAGGGCCCCAGTATGTGCTGGTGAGCCAGCCTGCGCCTCACTCCGGCTGTGCCTGAGCACCCCCAAATCCTTGTCCAGTCAGCAGCATCTGCAGCTAAAGAGCACCTCTTGCAGCTGGCCCTCGGCTCTGTGTGTCTTCCAAGCTGCACGTAGCTTCCAGATTGGAGCCCCACAGCTTTTTGCAGGGTCTAAGAAGTTGTGCGGACAGGATTTCTTTATCTCTTTGCAGCAGCGGCCTCTTAAATGCTGCCCTGTCTCTCACCGCAACGGCTCCTTACCTCAGCCTTGTTTCCTTCTGTCTGGCAGCGTGGTGGGCCAGACCTCCTGCAGGCGCTCTCTCTCTGCAGCCGTATGTGGCACTGCATATGTTAACAATTGTTCAGTCTATACCCACCAACAAATGGTGGGCTGGGGCATGGTGAAGACCAGACCAGGCCGGGAGCTTTGGCCACCGTGGGTGCCTAAGGACTTTCTGTGTGCTCTCGCTTCCAGGGCTGAACCCCCGTAAGGGTGTCTTGCCATGGTGCTGCAGGAGGAGGATCGCCTCAATGGGGTTATGAGGCTGGGGCACAGCTCCTGCTGATGGGAATGTGTGTGTGGGTTAGGAGGGGAAGGGGGGGTGAGGGACTTGGCTGAACAGCAACGGGGGTACTAGCAGCTGCAGGGGGCATGGGGTGTGTGTGAGGGGCTCAGGCAGCCCCCAGGACAGAGTGCCTTGTGCGGCTCCAGATGCACTTTGGGAAGGGGCGGCAGAGCCAACTCCCAGAGGGGGAACAGGACTTGCTTAAAACAGGCCGAGCAGCTGCTGCTGGCAGCAGTGGTTTAGGCTGGCAGCGCGTGGCCATCTCCTGTGCCACAGGGCTGGTGGAGTCCTGGTTGCTGCCTGAGACATCTGTAGAAGCAGAGCTGGGGAGCCCTGGTCCAAAGATGGTGAGGTGTCCTCAAGAAAATCCCAGCTTCTGGGTGGTAAAGTGATGGAAGTGGTCCCACCTTCTGCTAGTGCTGTGTAGTGCAATCTCCTGCGCCTCTGCTGCTGGGCAGAGGAGGCTAATTGGTGCAGCAGAGAGGATGCTCCAGACTCCCAGCAGCAGGTGACAGCTTAATGCTCTGCCTCAACAGGACCTCACCGCCTCTTGGCAGACTGGAGGCTCTCCTTCTCCAAAGGCAGCTCTGTCTCCATCTTCTTGGCCCAGGGACCAGTCAGGAGGAATTAGAGTTGCTGCTGGAGGGCTGTAGTGGCACAGTGATGAGCAGAAGGGCTGGGGAAGCATGCAATGCTGTGCAGCAGGGAATTAATGTCCTCTTGGGAAGGTTGTGGGTGGTTGCCTTGATGCTTTGCTGCTGAGATCCTAAAGTTGTCAAGTTTGGGAAAAGTCCTTCTGGGAGCAATAACCTACACAAGCCAATTGTCAGGTGGGGGAGATGGATAAAGGTGGCCCAGACGGAGGAGCAGATCTTCCAGGGGTCAGCAGTCCTCCTCAGCAAAGACTTGCTAACCTTGTTTTGCTTTGCCTTGGAGCAAAACCTCAGCACAACCTCACCTCTACCAGTTTCTCCCATCCTCTTCCATGATCTGAGCCTTTTATCTCCAGGCTATTTTCTGGGTTTGCTCAGCTGTTTCCATCCATGTCCTGTGTTACTTTCTTCAGCCCCCCTCACAGATTTTCTTGCCCTTTCTGTGCCTTTGGTTCTGAAATGTTGACCCAAATCACTGGGACCCAGGAGTAGATTATTAGATGCAGCTGTTATCCCCACATACCGATGAAAACAGAGAAGATTACTCCCACAGAATGGAAGCACAGGGGTTGTAAAAGCATTAGGAAATTGTTTACCCCAGTAGTGTATGAGTAATGAGAGTTTTATGGTTCCTCATGAGTGGTGGGATAACAAGGAAGGAGCCTCCAAAAGAGGGGCCAGTGCTGTGCCACGATTTAGAGCTTGGTGCTGTGTTCTACACTACACTTGTGGTTTAGCTTGTGCACTGTGCTCTGATAATTGCCAGCTCATAATCATCCTTTACAAGCCAGGCATGGAGAAGAGCTATTTGAACAGCCTGGACCACAAACCAAGTGGCGTATATCCTTTTTCCAGTTTGTAAATTTTTTTTCCCTACTACTTTGGCTCCTTGGGCTCCTTCCTTTCCAGCCTCATGCCCGGAAGAAGTCCCCTCGGAGAAGTCCCCTGTAACCAGCCCCTGGTGTCTCATGGTGTTTTGCCAGGCCCAGCAAAGCTGAGACCCGACAAAGTGAAGTGAGAGGTGAGTTCCTGTGAGAATACCTTGGCTGCTCTGGCTCCTTGCAGGCACCTCAGTAGGTGCTCTGTGATACTGGAGAGAGTCCTGAGTTAATCGGCTTTCCAGGGTAAAGTGAGTGCACAGTGTGAAGTCCTAGCCCTGTTAACATAACTGGGAGTTTTCCCATTGACTTTGAGGGCTTCAGGAGCTTACCCTTCGATTACAGAGAGAAGCCAATTTCATTAAAACAGGAAAGCTTGTTTTCCTGCTGTAAGCATACCTGTGTAATTGCAGCCTCAGTGTTAAAGACACTTGGTTTGGTTGTGGGTTGGTTTTTTTTTTTGGTTTGGGTTTGTTTGTTACTTTTTGTGTGTGTGTTTGGTTTTTGTTTGTTTGTTTGGTGGGCTTTTTTTGTGTGAGGGGGGTTTGTTTTTTTTTTTGTTTGTTTTATTTATTTGCTGCTTTGGTGGGTACAGTTAACATGGCTATCCTGTTACTGTCCCTGGCTGGGGTGAGGTCTGCAGCTCTTCTCCCAAAGCCTTTGCTGTGCTGCTGATTGACTGTATGAGCCTCCCTGTAAAACAGAGGCAGCGATGGGAAGAGCTAGTGCCTGTCCTGAGTTTTAAGGCTGAGAAGTCTTTGATGAGCAGTGCTGCACATGTCCCGTTAGGCTGACTGGACTGCAGAGGGCTGAGAAAGGCAGGCATCTGGTTGCCTCATTATTTCTTTTCATAAATAATCCCTTGTCCTTGCACCCTGGACCCTGACAGCAGTTAGAATGTCGGGTGTGGTCCCCCACTCCCTCCCTTCTTCTGAAACTTATTCATTTGGAGAACAGCTAAACAATAGTTTTTTGTCTAAATCTTTACCAGTGAAATTGTCAGGAGAGATTTCCGCCCCCTCTCCCATCTATCCTCCTTTTGTCTCCTTCAGTCTTCAGGGTCAGGATCTGCCGCCAAACTGAAACTACGTTTGCTTTTCCAGGCCCCAGATGCCAATATGTGGCAGCATCTGGCTGGTTGGCAGGCGCCGGGGCAGTGGTGCTGGCTGCGCCGCAGCCTGTCATGTGGCGGCAGCGCTTGATGGGCGTCCTGTTTCTTCGAGAATATGGTCCCAACCAAGTGTCGTGGAAACGGATAATAATTAAATCTGCTAAAGGAGGTGCACAAGTGGGTAGGGAGGCTGCCATTGGAAGCTGTGCTGACTCCAGACCCGGTGGGGGTTTTTTTTTGTCTTCTTCGGCAGCATCTCATGAAACCTTACCTTCTTATGCTGTGTTTCGGGTGCCTTAAGGCATGGAGTTCCTTGAAAGAGAAATACAAATCACTAAAAATGTAGAGATAAAACCCTCTCCTTGGAGGCCATGTGTTTGGCATGGGAAACACATGATAACAGCTTGCTTTAGAAAGGTGACATTTCCACTGAAGGCTGAATAATAAAAAATGCATTCTAAAAGCCGAGCTTTTCTCTCTCTTCTGATATATTAGACTTTTGTAATGAAGACAGCTTCTGGGACCAGGGAAACTACTGATTTCTTGAAATATATGCATGGGAGCTCACCCTGGCCTTAATGGGTGTCGCATGTGGCTCCCTCTACATTAATGTTGCAAGCTCTATTAAAAGGGATTGTTGGTAGCCCTTCATGTGCAATGAATCAAAGCTGTCTTTCCCTAACTTTGCTTTAGCTCTGGCTCGCCCCTGTAGACAGACTTGCCCAGGGTTAAGTCACTTTTAATAATAAGATGGATAGAAAAGATTCTAATATGTGGTTTATTGTTGTTGGTTTTTTTTTCCTCTCCCTTTTAAATCCAGAGCTTGCTGGTGAAGGACTCTGGAGGGATGGGGAAGGAGGAGACAGCCAGGCAGCTTAAAGAGGCCTCTGAGGGTCATGTTGAGTCTGTGCTATTATGTTCCAGTGAGGAGAATAGCTTTATTGACAGACAGCTGTTTGACTCATGCAGCCGTACAGTATTTGCTGCAGATCCACATAAATACTGAGCCCATGTTGACAAATTTTTCCTCACAGCAAGACAGTTAAACCTGCTTGTTTAATCACTTGTGTGCTCCTACCTCTGCAGCTCTGAAAAGAATGAGCTGCTGGTTTACAATACGATGTAAGAGAAACCCATAAATGCTCAGAGCTGTGTCACATAAGGTTTTCAGGGTGTCTTTTTATTCAGATTCTCTTAGAAATATAGTTTTTTTTGTTTTTTTTTTTTTTTTTGTAATGGTTACTTCTTGTTGGCTTTGGGTTTATCACTTCAAAAAGGGTGTAATTTTTTTGTTTCTTTTTTGAATAAAAAAAAATCTGTCAAGCTGGCTTTACAATACAGGTTGCAGATTTCCTGGCAGAATTTAAGTCCTGTCTGTTGTGCACTGGTACGACCCCTTTAGGAGTCCCACACCTTGGTTTGCAGCACGTGCTTGGAAGCACGTGAGGATGTGTGTTTTGGTTTGGCTTTTCTGGCACAGGGGTATGGAACCTGTGCTACTGGTCGCCTCCTGTCTGTAGCTCAGGGGGTGGCTTTTTGACCTCCCTCCTGTTTCAGAATAATATCTGCCTGCATACCAGCATACTATCTTGTCATGTTGTTGGCCTCATCTCTGGAAATATAGTATCTAAAATTAAAGATTTGTTTCTCTTTTGGAAATTTCAGATTGACCTTTGCCATATAAATAGGGAAAAAGTGGTATAAGTCAGGACTCCTGCCACACAGTCAATGGGGGAAAAATAACGGAGCTGTCTTTTGAGAATTTCTTCAACCCTCTTTACACTGCCAGTGTGTCTGCTCCTTTCAAAATGTTTGTGGTGTGTGAGTAATTTCAAAATCAAAAGGTGTATTATTTAAGGAATGGCCAAAAGAGAAGGCCTCAGTGAAACAGGAACCTGTTGTTTAGTCAGATAAAAACTTTAAACAAAAATGTCAAATTAGTATTTAAAGAGATCAGTTGCTGTATGTTTATTTGGCAGTGAAGGAGATGGACATCTCTTTCAGGGTCACATATAAGGCTGTGGATGCTTGAAGTTGTGGGCAAGGAACCAAGCTGTCTGTCCTATGACTGTAGCTACAGATAGAGATGAACCTGATGGTGCTGCTGGTTTTTGAGACTTCATCAGTTTCCTAGTATGTTCAGGGAAAGACAGATGATGTTATCTGACATTTTTAATTTTTACATACTAACGTCAGTGCAAGACATTAGTTACAGTGAAGATTTGCACTTACGGGATGCACACTTGTGAAAAATCTTCCTTATCCTGTGGAAGGATACTTAGCCTGGTTAGCTATCTCTGATGAGGCTGCAGAGATCAGCATGCAGAAGAAATCAGGCTTCTATTGATTTCAGGGCATACAGGTACTTCTTTGCATTGATTTAGCAAAACCCCCCCAGTATAATTATACAGTCTTATGAGTATGGCAGAGCTTTGTCTATTGTGATCAGGCCAGGCAGCCTCACTCGAAGACTTTGGAGCCTGGATAGCTCCTACATTACTTCCAAGGGAGTTACATTCCCCTCCTCTCTCTGTGCATGTGCTTCTTGGGGGTTTTCCAATTATTAATGGAGTAATTTATTGAATGTTGTTTTTATCATTCATGTGACAGCTATTTTGACTCGGTTATTATTCAGTCTTTTTCCAAGGGGACTTGGTTCTGACTTATCTTCTAGACACCGAAAGGATGATTTGCTGCAGAAATTTTGGCTTTCATTAGATTCAAGCATTTTAAAACCATGTGCCCTTCCTTTTAGTACATCCTCATAGCTTATATATTGAGGCCCAAGAGCTGTAGAATTTTATGTGGCTAATATTTAAAAACCCCTAACATGCTGAATAATCAGGAGCTTTGGAAATGATACAAACTCTTTTGTCTCAGGGCATAAGCCAACCTCCAGCTAGAGGTCTTTTTAAACAGTAAGTTTCCTTCTGTCCTTCACCTTTCATCATTATAAGAGAAATAACAACCTATCTTTACATATAATTAATAAAATAGCTCAGCTGGCCACTTAAATAACTTTTGAGTGCCTGACAGCCACAAGGACCATCAGACGAGTTATCCTTTTTGGAGGACTGAGGAAAGGTCACTGCAGAGATCTGGTATAGTTGATTGAATTTGGAGTGCACCTTCAAAGCAGAGTTGGGTGAACTTCCAGAAGATGGCTGAAAACACATCAGATTTCTTCAGGTTTCCACCTTTCAACCCTGCTGGTGATGATGTGGCTACTGTCCCCACTGTTTTTTTTTTAAACAGGACTTCTAGCTGTAGGCTTTTTTTGGTATAAAAACTAAAGCACCAGTGATTCCTGGCAGAAGTGGAGCTGGTTTGATCCCCATCCCAACCAAGCATGAAATGGACCTGCTGGAAATGGACACCAAGCCACAAGGCTGGTGGATGAGAGAAAGAATCCTATTCTGTGTTCAGAGAGATACCACTATTTTGTCTTTATGTTGTGGTCTTGCAGAACATATATGCGAGCCTGAAGGAAGGAACATTCCCAGCCTCGGAGAACTGGTAGCTCAAATAGCCTTACGTCAGAGGGCTTCAAAAAATGGGGCTGAAGACACAGTGTTTAGTACTATTGGTCGTGCTGAGATTGGACACTTCAATCTCTCCTTTAGGAGCTTGATATTTACCATATGCTTCCCAGCCCAGTGCCACGCTCACCCTAATAAGAAAGGTGTAAGATGACTTATATCCACCACAATCTTCTCACATTTTTCTTGTTCTTGAATGGTGAACATGAATGTACTGGTGTCCAGGTGTCTCTACGGTGGGAGTCTCAGCGGACAACATATAGCAAATCTACCCTGGACAGTGGATGACCCCAACCACAAGCACCCTGAGGAGGCCACCAACATTGCTGCTATGTGCACCTCTGCTGCCAGGAAGTTTGAGAGGTTTTCTAGCACAGGACGAGTCGGGGCATTTCTTCAATCGTTATGGAGCCAGTGTTTCCCTTGAATGTGTGTAGGTCATTTGTTAGGAAGCAAGCTGTATTCCTGCTATGTGTCTGTATGCACAACACTTATTTATTACAGACCTTAATCAGAGCTGGGTTAAATCCATCTAAGAAAAACATAAATGTGTTACAATGGATTTTTTAGTAACTAAAATTGTAACTCCTTCTCTGAAGTCTTGATTAAACAGCATTAAATGTCACAATGCTGTGAGAAATAGCCATTATCAACAAAAATCAAACCAGGTATAAACCACTAAAGGAATTTTGCCTGGAGTGGTCAAGTTTCAATGCAAACACAAAGGGTCAGCTTGTGACACTTGGCTCCTGTATTCTGCTCGTAAGCATCCCGGGGTATTTGCTTTGCTCTCTGTCTTTTTCCTCCTCTGTTCCCCTCTCCATATATCAGTGTCGGGGAGTTCAGACATCACAAGGGCCGGTAGGTTTTTTATTATTATTGTACAGCCTAATGTGGAATTTCGCATGAGCAACACTCCTTCCTGTCGGTACTTGGAAACTCTTTTGTGTTACGTCCGTCCTTTCTCTGAAGTAATCGCTCAACTATTTCTAGCAATAAAATATTCCTCTCTAGCCCCATCAGATGTTAGAAAGATTAGTGCAAGATCTGAAGGCTCTGTCCAGCTAAATTCAACAAAACTTCCACAGGCTTTAATATTCTCCTTTTATTTCACTGCTGCTATTGCCTGAGGACACAGTATAGGAAAAAGCACCCAGATATTCCACAATAGACACAAGCACTATACTCTGTAGAGAGGCTGCATGCCATCTGACACAAGTCACATGAGCGACCTGCCAAGGGACAGGTACATGATGAACAGGAGTTTGGATATTTATATCCTCCTCTTCTATGTTTCTTTCTTTCTTTGGTTTTTTTTTTTTTTTTTTTTTTTGTGTTTTTGTTTTGTTTATTTTTGTTTGTTTGTTTGCTTGGTTGCTTTTAATTAACTTTAAAAACCACACCAAAGATTTATCTAAAACTTGTTAGGGTACTGGGAATGGGACCTGCCTCTGCTGTTGGTTGAAAAGGCAGTGCGGTTCTTGTCACTCCACAGCTGGAGAACTGAGGAGAGAAACCATTCTCAATAAGGCACTTTAAAAACCTTATCTGACACCTAAGATGCACTTTGGGGGAAGGAAGGTTTTCCTAAGATATTTAAATATATACCTAGCAATGGAAGAATTTGCTTCCTTTGCTTCCTGCTCAAGAACCACCACTAGTAGAAATAGATTTGAAACTCCCAACACTTATTAAGAAAACCTTAAAGACTGGAGAAGTGATGACCATACCACTTTCCATGTCACCAGTTACACCAGCTGGACATACACAGGCAAACCAAACTTATTTTCAGTGGTTGCTTTGACCTGACTTTGGGAAGCAGGGAGTGAGTCTGTTGGCACTTGCTTGTGGAAAAAACCAACTCCTCTGGCTTTGACAGGGAACCAGCTCCTCCATGAGGTGAAGTGCTAGGGATCAAACTGCTTGTTCCTTGGCCTTTTTTTGGTCTTCAGCTGGACAGAGGCTTTAACTCCAGCCAGGGGAGGCTTCCTCCCATGTGGCAAAGTCTCTGCTCCTGGGAAGGGGCTGTGTGTGGGCAACTGCCCACGGGCACAGCTGTCTGACTGCCCCACTCACTGCCTTGCTCCACACTGCTGTCTCCTGTGCCTTTGGCTGTAAAAAAAAAGTTTACTTCAGTTCGAGGGTGTTTTTGTGAGGGTATTTTTTGTTTTGTTTTGTTTTTGTTTGACAGCCATGACAGCCTCTCCTCATTATTATGGAAAATATAGGGTTGGTGGTAATTACTATCTGAGTATGAATGGGAGCAGAAGTGGGCATAGCCTGCGTTGGCCTTTCTTTGACAAGGTATAACTTTCTTCTGAATTTCTGTGTTAATTAATGCTTATTTAAAAACCACTTTAATTGGCAGTAAACACCTCAACTTTTTGTACTCATTAAAATGCACCCATTGATGTGTGATGGATTTTTTAAAGCTTAATTAACTTTCTTCCTGTATATATAACCTATAATAATGACAAATACTGGAAACTGCCTCCCCCCGCCCATACTTTTGGTCCTCCCCTTAATATTGCTACCAGTTGAAGAAAGGGTATAAAAAAGTATCCTGACTTTGCCAGGATGGGGAAGTACTCTGGGGGCAGTAACTCAGCCCCTTTCAGAGCCCCCACGGAGACTGGGACAGCAGTGGGGAGCTGTGGGCAGCTGCCCTACCCCCCTGTGCCCTGTTCCATGCCTGTGGTTGCAGCCCAAGATGCCCACCCTGCCCTCACCCTTCTTCCTCATGGGCAGAAATTGGATCCTTCTCCCATCTTCATTTTGTGTTGTTGATTACATTTTCTTTATTTTTCTTAAATAAAAAGTGCTGTGTGAAAATTTTTCTCAGCTAAGCTTTCAGGCCTGCTCTTCCCCGAAGAAAACCCAAAATCTGTCAGTGAAAATTGATTGTTTTGTTTTTTGTTTTGTGGGTTTTTTTTTAAATAGATTCAGGTGGGTTTATCCACATGCATGTGTGTAAGTGCCAAATCAGAAGAACCAAGGAACTTGTAAAAGTGCTTTTCACTTTCTTCAATTGTCAGCCTATATCTAAGCCAAAGAGCAGGACTTAGTGTAAAGCTTTCTATTGCAGTGAAGGGGACGATGATTTCAAGATCTATTTTTTAAGTGTCTCAGCATTTTGGGCTATGAAATTAGACTCTCAAATCACTCTGAGTGTGAGATGTTGGTACTTCTTGCAACTGTGATCCTTCATATGAAATGGAATTGCCAAGAAGCAGAGCATGTTATAGTAATTCATGCAAAATACACAATGCTTGGTTAAGTTATCACACACAGATCATTTCCCAGTTTTCTTTTGCATTTTTTGGAGTATTCTTGTTTAAGGTGGATAAATGTCAAGTTTTAAAATGGGGAATCTGGTTTGTGAAGGCACCTATAATGACTACATTCAAAATGCATGGAGAAATGATTTCATTTCCAAAAGTGCTTCAATTCCCAAAAAATCTATCTTCAGTGAGATGTAAACTTGCTTAAAATACAGAATCACAGAATCAAAGAATGTTTGGGGCAGGAAAGGACCTTGAAAGATCATCTAGTCCAACCCCCCTGCCAGAGCAGGATCAGGCAGATTAGGTCACACAGGAATGTGTCCAGGTGGGTTTTGAATGTCTCCAGAGAGCCTTGTAAAATGCTCTTCATTCCTTACTCTGTGTGCTTTCTCTATCCCATTTCCTAATTGTACTGCTGCCCAGTTCCTTTCTTTTTACTTCTCTCAAGGAGCTATCAGTGTGACCATCTAAATATGGCTCTGCAATAATAAATGTGACGAGATATTCCTTCCTGCTTTGTAAAGTGTTGCATGGCCAAGCTAGTGTCAATATTTAACAGCCACTGCATCTTGTCTGCTTTACAGGAATCTGCCACTCTGTGGTGATGGACACAAATCCTTATAGCTGCAGCTTATAATTCATTAAAACACTTGCTTTTTGGAAGTATATAAATAATTATACGGTTCCTCTGGAGGCAACTAATCTTGTTCACCAACTTGTGGGTACTTTTCGGATGTCCCGCTGGCTGGTGGTGTTCGGATAAAGGTTATTTATTCCTGCTTGCCTGAATGTCCTCCTGACAGCAGGCAGGGATCAGGCCTGTGGCTGTGCACACTTAAAACTATGAAGGTTGCTGTGTTTCTGCTGCTTCATAGTTTTTCTGTACAGCTTGGGAACAGAACAGACAAGATATGCATTGATTAAGAACTTGATTTCTCTCACCTGCCCAAGGTAACTTAAGTAGGGTGGCAATATTTAATTATTATTTTAAAATACACATTCTCATGGCTAAATGTGGATGGCGTGCCGTATCTGAACATTAATGCTAACTTTCTTCCCGGGCTGATTTCAAGGCTATCATTAAAATAAAATGCTGCTGCCTCTTAATTTGACCATGTCAATAAATAAAAATGTCCGTAACAAGTGTATGAGGCTAATTAGGATTTTATGGCTGTGTTGTTCTGGTTGATAGCTGTGCTGCTGGCTTGCTGGGTCTTTATGTTTCAGTGATGTACACCTCATTGATGCATAACATGTAGCACCTGTTGATGCGTTAAATGTTTAGTCCTGGCAATTGGCCCTCACATCATTTTTGGATACAAGAGCTCTGTGTAGTAGATTTCAGGTCTCATAATTAGGCTTTCTCGGTTTAGAAGAGCTTTTCCTAAAGGAAAACTTCAAAGCTTCTGAAGTACCCTGAAGTTTGTGAAAAGAGCCAGCATTATTTTCTGTCGTAAAGGGGCAAGTTTATAGTCGTGGGCTGGATTGGTCCTTGCCTGGGAGGCAGGGCCAGCCCCTGCAGTGGGAGGCAGAAGGCTCCAGGCACAGCTGCTCTTTCTCTCCGAGCAAGCACACAGCACTAGCAATGCTGCTGCTTCCTTAGCTTGAGGTGCCATGCAGAAACGTAGATATTCTGAAATAAAATCATTATTCATTGAATTAAGCACCTGTTCTTCACTCTTTTTCAGCACGAGGCCTGCCTGAGAATTGCATCTGTATAATAAAGAACCATGAAATAATTTTCTTGTAGGTGGAGTTTCCTGCAAAGTCCAATTAGTTTCAGACTTTGCTTTGAAATGTAAAAGATTATACCAGTCTCACCTTTGTTTAGTTGAAGAGCTTTAACTAGATCTGCTTGTACTGTTGTTAAAATGTATTTGGTTTAAAATATTTATTTATAGTTTTTAAAATCCTATTAATGTCTTGGTTTTAACAGGATTTTGTGACTGGATTGCACAAGCCTATTTGACACTGTGCTTAACTAGAAATATGAGCTCTTGCCTGGAGTGCTGGCTCCCAGTCTGAGTTCCACAGTAGTTTGTGTGTGTTGGGAGACAAACCCCATACTCGTGAAGGGGGCAGAGGAACCTCCCTATAAAGCTAACCAGGGTTTCATGGCAGTTGTAGCCACACACCCTGGGGTAAGTTCAGTATGAGTGAACAGGTTCCTCCGCTTCCTATTATCAGAACATTAGAAATATATTCTATTATTCTACATTTTAAAGCTATTAAACACAGTTTTAAAAAAGCTGGTAATTAACAGGACAGCAGTTTTACTCATCAGAAAAAAAAAAAAAAGCAGGTAACCACCTAGCTTGGTAACAAATTCAACAACTGAACACAATAAATAATTCCAGCATTTTGTTCTTCCCACTTCAATCTTGTCATTCTGTAACATTCTGAAAATTCATTTTTCAGAAAAGAACATGGTTTCTGAATGAAAATAAAGCTGCTCCAGAAGACTCTACCATGATGTCTCTACTAAATACAATGGCAGAAATGTATAAGAGAACAAGTACTAGAGCAGAGAAGAGGAAGAAAGATCTGAATAATCAATTTCAATTAAAGGTGAGTATATATGATGGGCAATTCAGATTTTTCTTTCCTGCTTTTTGGCAAAAGTTCTCTCCTAAAGGAAAAACAATGTTTTTGACTGTAAAACAATTTGACTGAAAAAAAAAAAGGGCTTCTAGCTTTGACAGTGGCTCCTGAAGTGGTGGAAAGCATAGTCCTGGGCAAGCTTATCCATGACCTAAAGCCTGCCACAAAAACCTGCCATTGGCCCTGGGGGCATTTTGTTGGTAAGATTCTTCTCCTGCCAGAGTCACCGCTCTTCTTAAAATGGGGTGTTTTCCCACTGTCATATTTATCTTCTTAGGTTACACAAAGTAAGGTTACGCTTGTCTGTGATTTACATGTTACCAAGATGTTAATGACTTGAATTCAGAGATTAGTTGTGTTGATGGCCATGATGGTATCACAGTTCCAACCAGCACCTGATATGAAAACAGCTAAACTTAATTAAGTGCCTGGATTTATGGTTCAAAATATGAAACTCATATCACTCCCCCTGCAAACTGGCTTGTGAGCATGCAATGAGAATTGCTGGTCTGGATTGTTCAGGAACCTGATTTGGAAATTGTGGGGTCACCATTGTCACTAATTTTTCAGATTTTTGCCAAAGCATATTGGTAGAAATTTTGATTTTTTGAAAACTGGAACATAGTGGTTTCTAGACTCTTTAAATTTAAACTTCTTAAAAAAACCACTCAAAACCTCCCATCCAAGCTAGAACGACAGAAGCAGAAAACTAGAAGTGTGAAAGGTAAAAGCAAAAAACCTCGGAGCTTTTTACCAAGTAAGTTTTATCAAAATGAAAAATTTTGATTAAAAATTTTTGTTTAACAGGCCATTTTTATTTGATTATTGTTTTTATTTTTCAATGGCAAGTTATTTACGGTTTTCTTTTCTCCTTATTGTGTGGCCCTATGCCTTACTAAATGTGTTCTATTCAAACCCTGCTCTGAAGACAGAAATATTAATTTCCACATGGGCCTTTCTATAGAACTCATCACTATGGTAACTGAATGTTTCATAAACATTAATGAACTTATTTTCACTGCACTGCAGTGAGGCATTGGGTGGTAGTATTATCCCCATTTCATGATGAAGAACTGAGGCAGAAAGAGATTAAATACAAAAGTCTTCACTAATTTTAAGTTCCCAATCTGAGATGCATGGTCTGCTTTTTCAGAGGACTTAGCTTGTTATCTGTTCAAAGCACAGTTCCCATTGCCTTCGGTACCAGCTGTGAGTTCAAATTTCTTTGTGCTTTCTTTACTCAGATAGAGACCGCTTTAATACTGTTCATACATGGCCTTTTTAATTTTTTTCCCCCAAGGTAATCAGAAGGAATTGAAACATATTAGGCACTGGCCACATATTCTTTCTATATATTAACTGAAAAGACAATAGTTTGTGTAATTTTATCCAAACACCAAGTAGTAGCTTTGGTGTTATAATTAAAATAATAAATGACCTTATCCTCACTTCTCAACTATTAGGAAAGCACTAACTTTTTAAACTAAATATTAGGAAACTCTAACTCTGTTAGAGTTTATTTTCAGTTTTAATGAAAGAGGGCAAAACTCATGGGAGCCACTTGTTTTGAGGATGATCTGGAGGCTACAAACAGGTAAACTGGTGTTTGGAATCATGGATCTTTATCCATAGTCAGTAATTGAAGAGATGAATCCTGCTGTCCCTGAAAGCCTATATATCAAACAAACTAAATGTATTAGATTTTGTTATATGGGATATTTCAAGCAGGTGAATTAAATATCTTGTTTCAAATGCACCTGGGCATGGCAAAGTTAAGATTCACAGTCATTGACCTACAGACATCCCCCTATATAGGAAGGGGTCTATTAAGATAATTTTCTGTCTTCAGTCTTTAGGCAGAGAGGCTATTTATAGCTTAGGATATCTTGAAGAGATGGGCCTTAATTGAATCAGAGTATGTCACTTGGACTCATGGCTCCCCTCACGTAGAATAATTTTGCAGGCTCCTGTCCCATTCTTTCCTTTAGGCATACAAGTTGCAAAAGTTTACAGATGCAGTTTCCTCAGCTCTTTCCTGAGAGATTCACTCCTGGAGCAAATTTTTGTAGATGTTTTTCTGAAGCAGTGGTTTAGAAAGCAAGCACTGACCCCATCTTAACCTCAGAGGTGCAAACAGGCTTCTGTAATATTGTGTTGTTGAATTTTCCTTCCAGTGCTGAATGAAAGAGAGCTTGCCCTTTTCCTCAAATCTGTCCCCGATCGAGAGATGAGTGAGCTGGTAACTACAGTATCCAACGGCTTCACCAAGTCGAGAATGTGATGTCTGTGTAATAATGCTCAATTTTGCACACTTCAAATCCATTAGTAGCAATTACCTTACCTGAGATGTTTTGAGTTAGTTTTAGCACAGCATTCTTGCAGTTGGTAGATAATGAGCATAATAATGTATACAGCATTTTCAAGTCTCTGTTTTTAGCTACAATAATGCCATTAGGATTCTATTTGGCAAATGTGTGCTTCACACAAAAAGTTAAGACTTTTTTGTTTGTGTTTCCCCACCACCACCCCCTCCTTTTTCTATGGCTCCTCACATCCTATTCTATGCAGTACTGGCTTTCCTGAAAGAGCAGGAAAATGTTTTAGCCACCACACCTGTGCAAAGCCAGTGGGGCTTAGTACATTGAGCACAAAACAAAGACTCGGGAGAGCAGGTCTTTTTTTGCCACAGCCTGCTGGGCACCCCTGTGAGCAAGCTGCACGTCTGCGCTCTGCTCTGCCCCACCCCGTGTGTCCAAGGGATGAGGTCGCTGACACCCTCACAGCACAGCAGCCATCCTGCTTGCACCAGGATGAGCTGTGACACTGCTGAAGCTGCTGATGGGTTGTGTGGTGGTAAGAGATGCAGGTGGGCTGTGTGGTGGTGAGAAATCCAGGTGTTGTGGCACCTTTTGCTAGGGGTAATGGCTCAGTCATCTGTGCTGGGGGTTCTTGGGTTCTGCAGTTGTGCTGTGGCTCCCCTGCCACACTGAGCTTTTTCCCTTCTTCAGGAAAATAATTTATAGTCCATATGGGGAGTTACAGCTGGGAGGGGCCCATCTTGGGCCTGTGCAGTAGTAAGGGGTGAATGGTAATGCAAAGGTGGCTGCAGTGCGTGCTGCCCCATGCCTGCTTGTTTCATCAGTCAGTGATGTCAGACAACTCTGGTTTGGGTGGAATAACCTTGCCATGGCTCTTGGTTCTTCAGAGCCACCCAGTACACCACCATTACAAGATCCCTCTTCACTGGGTAGGCCCTGCTGTCTTTGTAACAATGTAACTATTTCAAGAAAGCTTTGGGTTGGGAGAACCAGTACTCCACCAGGTTTCCCTTCCTTCTGCCTACTGAATGGGAAAAATAAGAATTCTGATTTTTGTCTATCATCTGAACCAAATGGCACGGCTAAGATAACCCCTCCAGTTTTCTAAGAAACAGGATTTCTTTGCTTTTATCTTTCAAAATAATTCCTTAACAGAGAACAAAGAAAGGACAGGGGAGATATAACTGATGCCTTTGTAGATGTCACTGCTAAGGTCTCTGGCACAGACCGTATCATGTTAAAAATAGCTCTTTCATATTAAGTTGACCAAACTCAAGAAGCAAAGAGTATTTGGGCAGCCACAAGAAATGTTTTGGGAAACTGACTTGCATCTGCAGTTGATATGTTTAGAAACAGTAAGAGCTTGGAGAGCCTTGTCTGTCTTAAAAGGGAACATGTGAACATGTCTTTGGCAGACTTCTCTCCAACTCTTTTACACCTAGATGCTCTTTTGAAAAAGCAAACTGATTCTTCTGGTATTGAATTGATCTTTCTGACTTTTTAATTGCTCTGGCACACTGACACACACACATTGGCCCATCCAATGCCTCCTCTTGACCTGTGCACACACATCCACAACACTGGCTATTCCATATTTGATGGAGAGTGATGGAGAGCTGTCTTGTAATGCTCAGCCCGGAAAACTACACTGAATTGTAGTCCCCGTGGACAAGGACAAAACGATGGAAAAGCAGCCGGCTGCATGAAGATAACAAAGTGCTCCTGGCCGTGGGGTAGACAGGATGAAGGGGAGCAGAGCCTGTCCCCCCCTCCTCTGCTGCTGCCCCTTCTCCCTGCCTGCGGGGCTGCCACGCAGCCAGCCGGGCCGTGACTGCCTGTTCCTGGGTCTGAGGTGTTTGCTCACCACCTCCTGGCCCCTTCAGCTGTGAGAGTGACTGTCACCTCCATCCGTCTCCTGCCCTGAATGTCTGCTTACTTGACAGTGGAGCCCAAAAGCTGACCCCATCTGCAGCCTGCAAGCTGAAGGGGAGCTGGGGGGAGGCAGATATCACCTCTCAGTCACGATGTGCCCAGGCTGCTCCGAGGGCAGCACAGCAAAGCGCTGGCCCTGATCTTCTTGCATTGCCATCACCTACCCTGAAATTAGTAACAGCACGTCCAAGGTTAGTGGCAAATTCAGATACTCAAGCTGCAGCGGAGGAGGGTGAATAAAGGACAGTGGTTGCATACAGTATAAACGGTTGCTTTAGACAATGCGTGACCTCTGAATTAAAAAGTCTAGGATTAGCAAAGAGCTTTTTGCATTATTGGGCCCATTTACAAAAAGCTTTAGTCCTAATTGTATGGTACCATAGAGCTTTAACGTGAACACATATTGGTTTTGTAACCCGATCCCCACATAAATCAGTCAGTGAGAGTGGAACAATTAGTGTCTTAATCTGCTGGAACTATACAGTATCTTTATATCCAAATCTTCCTGATCATTACAGGTATTACAAGAGTCAGTTAATTTATATTTCACACAAAATGTAATTAAATCCCATGATAACCTGACTGTGAAATGAATGGGGGGGAGGGATGGAGAGCAGGGAGGGAAAGGTCTTTCCTCGTGGAGCTGCCATCAGATGACGTGTCATGCCATCAACGGAGGCAAACTACCTCCTATTCAACTTTACAAAGTACAGAAGTCCTGGGGTGAGGGGGTGATGTTTCCTAATTCCGTCCTGAGCAGCTGTGTGGTCACAAAAAGAGTCTGCCGATGTGTGCTTCTGACGCAGCCCGTAAGAAAAGTGCACTGTGTTTGCTAACCTATTTAAGTGCTTGGAAAAGAGGAAGGCCTTGATGTTGCAAAGAGCCCAACGCTTGTAGTTGGTCACCTAAGGGAATCCACTTATGACTCTATTACCCAGTAAATTAGCAGAGTGGTTCAGTCAGGTATATTTATCATGAAGAGAACTGAAGATAATTAATACACTGCATTGAATGCAAATTGCACCCACAGCACTTATCTCATTTTCAATTAGCACAAATGTTACAGCACTGCAGGCTTGTTATGGTTTTACCATGGGCTGGGTAATTAATTTCTGTGAGCTACATATCAGACACCTGATAATGCCGTTTATTAATAAATGTCACCCCAGGTATCTGTTAGGAGAGGTAAATAAATTAAATGTTCAGTTGTCTGCCCTGTGCAAATCTATTCTTACACCTCATTGCATCTTTTCACTTGTTTGTTTATCAAGGAGAATGACTATGGAGATTACAATGGCAAACAAAGAATATGAGGAACAATAATCTGTACCCAAAACTGGTATTTCTCTCAGGGACAGCCCTTCACCTGACAGCAGGAGTCATGCTTTTGCCACTCATGTCCCTCCTGCCTGGGGGGCAAGGCTGAAGCCCACTGAGGGAACCCTCCTGACAGGGCCATGTGGGACCCATGAGAGAAGAAAAGCTGAAGTGACCCCAAAATTGTCCCCTTTAAAGGAATTTGCCAAGAACTTATGGTATGTATTTCAATACGTAACTCTGTGCCTCAGATCATTTTAGCTGACCCTGTCAAGAGTCCGTGTTTAAAGCTGTAATAGCTGATGTCCACACAGCTCCCTGCAGCGTTTATGCTCCTTGGTTCCAGAGGTAATTTCAGATTTGTGTTTTTCCCTTTCCTCCCAAAACTTCAGAAGAGGAGATGGGTGCAGGTGAACCTGCTGGCTTGTGTCTGCTCCGTGGGGGCCATGGCCCTACAGGAAGGCTGGGAAACACTATTTCCCCCCAGTCCCTGAGCTTTTTTGAGTGTGTAGATCATATCTGCCAAAATTCATGGCCAACTCCTGCTTTCAAAAGTTTGAATGTGAGTCTGAGTCCTGTCACCTTGGCAAGGAGGGGTTCTTTTTCTTTTTCTTTCATTTGATTTTGAAATTTTAGTGAGTCACACTAACAAAAATAGTTGAAAATGCTCCAGCTAACCTGAATTTAAAAACAATCAGTTTACCAAAATCTTAGAAAGCATGTATGGTTGAACACAACTTGTTGTGACTTTCAGCTTCTCTGCCAACTTCTTTTGCTAGGTCTGTTCAAAAAGTATATGCTTCTCATTCAGTTTTCAAAGCAGAGACCTGTGCCACAGGTCTCTAGTGGTTGCTTTGGTGATCCCTCTCCCCAAGGAAGATCACAAGCAGGTAGCTGCAGTCACATTAAGCAAGCTTCACTTAATTTGTCTTAGACCACACAGGCCTGATTAAATTAACACAACCTCCAACATGTGGGTGCAATTCAGCTGATAGAAGGATGGTTTATGCTAATGACATCTGGTTAAAGATGTCCATGCTCACTGCAGAAGGGTTGGACTAGATGACCTTTAAAGTCCCCTGCCAGCCCAAAGCATTCTGTGATTCTATGATTCCTTACTGCAGTTACAGAATCAAGGCAAGTAGAGCCGTACTGTATAAATACTTTTATTCTGGTGGACATTAGGAGTTGTACTAGTTTGAATACAGTGGAAAAGTAAATAACTTTAACTGACCATTATATGGGTAGAAATCTGAGTATGGAACAAGTGTCAATCTATCATGAAGATTAAGAGTATTTACAGCAAAAAAATTAAGTGCAATACAACACTCAGTTCCCCAGATAAAGACGTAGTAACAGCCGCATTATGAGTGACTTGTAAGTTAGCTCTGGGGAAGGAAGCCTCTTAGAAGTGACTCTTGCCACAATAATTTAATGCGTGAATTTTGGCAAACACTGCTCTTAAGCAAAGTGTTTTCATCCTTTATGCAGATATTCATTATATTTCCTAGTTTTCATATGGTAAACAATTTCCACATGCTTCCTTGTACCATGACCTAGCATCTTACCATCATCTGCTGTGATCTTTAGAGATTACACAACTCGGAGATAGCTCACTATTTGAAGATGGGATTTACAATAATGGTTTAAAAATACTGCAGTACTTGAAAAATCAATTAAAAAAAGGTTTATTTGGATTAAGGTTCATGCTGCAGAGGAGAACATGTGATTTTAAAGGTCACGTGACCTGTCAGCATCTTTTAAAACCACATTTACGATGCTGAGGAGAATGTATAAACTCTCAGTTTAAGCAATTATAATGATATCCATGCTGAGGAGCTGGCAAGGTATAGAATTAATGCAAATTCTTTATTTGAACAGGGACAAAATATATGATAAAAATACAGACAGTGAATGCACTTTAGTACCTGAATGAGACAGATTTGGTTTATTTCTGGTCAGATCCACGTTAACTCCCAGGCATGTCAGGTCTGACATGGACTGCTGACCCAGTGGTGTGTCCTGCATGTCAGCTCCCTCTGGGTATCCACCTTCAGCTGGGAGGCAGAGTACAGATGGTGCCAGGGCTATGCCAAGCCAGCCATACCATGCTGACTAGAATTTGGCTTTGCTGGTGGGACTCGTGTTACCTGCAGAGCGAAGGTCTGTCATGGGAAACAGGCATTGTGGAAAAAGTCCTCCAGGAAGGGACACTGCACCATTTGTTGGAGCCTTCTGATGGCCATGCAGCAAAACAAGGAGATTTTTCCTGGAAGAGAAGCCTAGGAAAGGGTTGGTGGTGGCTGAGGTCAGTACTGAACTGGTGGAAAGTGAACTGACATGGCTTATCACCATAATAGCCATCTCTCCTCAGCCTGTGATGAGCCTTGTACCCATGCATCAGTGACACATCGATTCCCTCTTCCACCTTACTGCCAAGGGAAAAGTGAACATAATGGAGCATCCTGGTTTTGTGTTTCTGTTGTTATTTATGCAAGGCATAGAAATATGCCTTATGATGGAGGAGAAGTTTGGTGGAGGTTTGTGTTCCCTGAAGATGTTCAGTCCACAGACTGAGGGCTCTGTACAGATGTGCATGATTCTTTCTGCATAGAGCTCACAGGGATAGTGGAGTGAATCTGTCAAAAGTTTCCTTCCCTGCAGCTTAATACACAGTGTTAGATGTGACGAGGATGATAAGAATGAAGACCATGAACTCAATTAGGAATTCCATGGGAAGTTGGTCCCAGGCCCAATGCCAGGCTTGACATGCCTTTGTCACTGAAGAGATGCATTGCAGCAGTAAATGAAGTTTTCTAAGCATGAATGCTGCGTGCTTGCATATTTCAAATGGCTATAGTCCAGCTGAGAAGTGACACCACCATGAATAACAGAGACAAGGTCATCACCTGCCAGGGTGGCAGAGAGCCTCCTAGCCAATGGAAGAGAACAGAAGTGGTACCTGCAGAGGCTGCCATGGGAAAACAGCGTCAGTAGCAAATCCAAGAGCACTCCTAAATTGTGAAACAAACACACTGATTGTGGAAATGCCCCCTCACCCCAGGCATAGTGAACTCAAGTGATAAGCTTTTAAAGATGATTTCCTGTCTCCCATCTGTCTTACCTCTGTTTTGCTTGGATTTAACCATCTGCTTTTCTTCCACTGCCATGTTGGTGGTAGGAGTGTGTGCATATACACAGAAATTTAGGTATAGCTGTATTTCACCTGCCTCTTTCTGGCAATCTAGTCCATGCCATTTATGACCTAACAGCCCTGTGTAGACACAGGGAAGTGCCACAAAGAATACAGTTTAGGAGTCCACAGGTAAGAGGAGTGTAATGTTGGACATAACATTTTTTCACAGATCATGGGCTGTGTCCCAGTAGGAATGACTCAAAATAATTTTAGTACATTATGCTGGACTTCTGCCACCCATCAAGAAAGACAGCAATATCTCATGGCTAATGCTGAAGTCAAGGAGGATGAGGATGCATGTTTGCCCTCTCCCCCATGACAGGAAGGCATCATCCATCATTGCCATTTGAATAGGTCCAGTTCCACATCCTGGCTTGAATCCAGACTGCACCAGATCTTTTTGAAGTGTTTGATCAGGGTATTTAGGTGTTTTTTTTCTTATGGGTATGGTTGGACTCGGTGATCTAGGAGGTCCTTTCCAACCATGAATATTCTGTGATTCTGTAAAAGATTCACTTCTAGCAGGTTTAGTCTAAGCTGCTCTTAGCAGCTATAGGAGGTTTCTTGGAAACAGGGAACCCTCTTGGATGTTAGTTAGGGAGAACTCATGTCTGCAGGGTAGATTTCCTCAAGGCTGGGTGACAGTCAGTTCCCAACATTTTGGTAATTCTTGGTTGGTGTCCCCTGGCTCCACTCTTTCAAGATTTCAGCCTTCTGGACGGGCTCTGGAGCAATCCTGGACAGATGGCAGCGTGAGGAAGCCAGACAGTGGAACTGGGTTAAATCCAGGACAAATGGATACTGAAACAGAGTGAGTTCTGAGGTGTTGCCATTGCAGCCAGAAGCCCTGTCCTGTCAACATGTTGGTAAATGACTGTTACTCCAATCAGCTGGGTGAGAGCACTTCCTAAGAATTTAAAATGAAGATGAATTTGGCCAGATGTAAGAGAATGCCCTTGCTTTTTCACAGGATGGGAGGGAAGGAATGGGAGGTGTTTATAGAAGATTTAACTGCTTGGTCTTTCAATCCCATAATGAAGCTGAGTTGAATTCCAATGACGAGGAAGTGACAGGTCCCTCCTGTTAATTAAGTTGTCGGAAAGGACTAGGGGAGGGTATGCCATTGCATCCATTCTTCAGTATGATCTCTCCTGTGATGAATGAAAACCAGGTGTCTGCTGTGGTACTCACAGTAAATGTATGTACAGATACTGGTGATGGCAGCATGCAGCAGTGGTCATGGCCACCCAGGGTGGTGCTGGTAACTGTGTGGGTGCCCCATCCCCAGGCCAGTGCTTCAGGGCAGAGGTGAGGAGTGCTGCCTTGCTGGGACTCCCTTATCCATTGCACTGTGCTCTGACTTGCAGCATACTCAGCCAAATCCAGCTCTTCTCAACTTGCTGCAGAGGCTGGGAGAGCCCAGAGCAATCATGTCTTTGTGCAGGTCAGTGTGTGGTGGAGTGCCTTGGGAAGAGAATTACAGAAAAGTCTATTGGTGCCCTCAATTTAGTTCCCTAGGGTTATTTATGTCCATGTGTGAGATTTCTTTGGGCTCCTTGGTGGTGTTTCCTAGGTTGGGACCAAATGCTCTTGGCACTGAAGGAAAATAAACAGGAAGAGCCTGAATATGCAACAACTTTTTCCCTATCAGCCTTGTGGGTTTATGTCAAAACCTTTAAGTCTTTATGTTCCAGTAGTTTTCCTATGTAGCTATGTGTTCATTACATGTTTTATTCTTACACATATGGATTTACATTTACCTGTGTTTCATGACGATTAGTGGGTACCCAGCAACTGATTACAGTTGCAGCCAATCATATGCCATTACGAGTGAAAAATGGCAAGCATCATTGTTTGGAATCTCATTTGGTCTGGCATGGGTACAAATGTAAAAAAAACCCAGCTAAAACAATTGCTTGAATAGACAGGTTTTTTTTTCATCCTCAGGCATCTTTAGCAGCACAGTTTTGATTAATAATCTGTACCCTGACTGGTATGTTCCTATTGCCATTAAGGAAAATTTAGTAGGCTTTTTAATACTCTCAAATAAGTGGGTTTTTAACTCTAAAAAAATAAATAAATACATAAATAAAAGAAAAATTACCTAATTTTTATATTTAGAGGAAGTCAGTCAAAATTCATGATCCTCATATTTCACCCACAGTCTGAAGAATTATTTGCAATTTCTGTGAGCTATTTAGTTTTCCAAATTACAACACTGACTGTGTTTATTTTTATTTAACAAACAAGAATTCCAGCAAAGTATTGTTTGTCCCACTACAAAGAGATCAAAGTTCATAATAAACATACATGTAACGAAGGTATACTAAAATTAGCAGGCAGAGAAAAGGGTCAAATGTTTAATCTGAAGTTGAGTTCTTGGTTAAAACATGCAATTTTCTGTCAAACAAAAAGAGTTATGAATATTTGTGCTGCTTTTGGTGAATTGTTTCAATTTGGGGAAAGTGGTTAAAAAATGCCAAAAATAATGTTTCATTTCAGCATTTCTACACATTCAAACATGTTCTACAGTGAAATATTTTATCAGCTTAAAATATTGTTTAATTTTCAAAATTACTTCCATTTTATTTATAAAAAATAAAGTGAAAGAGATAAAAATATCTAAATGAAACTATTCTGTTTTGGAGTGCATAAAATGTTTTGCTGAAATGGTATCATAATTTACTAATTTACTTTTTTTGCTAGAGCTTTCTTCTTTTAAAAAAGAAAACCTTGAAACTTGTTTTAGGTCAAAGGAACAAATAATTAAACGCTATTTTTTGATTTGGCTTTGATTTTGTTTGTCTGCTTATTGCTACTTGAGCAAATCTTGTAGGAAGAAATGTTGATTTCAAGTTTCCCAGTTCTCAGAAACAGATACAATGTCCTGATTGTTGGAACCAGGTAGGAGAGTCAGTGGGATGGTGGGGACTTCACTTCCTATGGGGTTGGGAACTTTGGAGTTTAATCTTGTTACCATGAAAGTCAATAGAAAAATGTGCGGGCAGGATCTGGCCCATTGTAACTAATCCTGTGAATGAGAAGGTCTGTGTATCCAGGTGCTTTACTGGTCTTATTGTTAATGAATCTATGGTATAAGAAAATTACCTTGACCCTGTAGTACATGCACTTCTTTGCTATCGTTAACATCGTTAAGGTCCTTGCAATCCTGCTCAGTGTTGTAGATATCACGCTTCACCACTCATTTGTTATCTAAGGACTTTTTTTTTGGTAATCTTTGCTCTAACAAGGAAGCAAAGGTTGTTGTGAGTGAAGATGAGGATGGGGGTGGGGAGGATTTTAATCAGCAAGTGATCTGAGCATAAAGAAAGGTTACCTGTTTGTTTGTCAACAAGATGAAGTAAATAAGAGTTTAAAATATCTGAGATACCAGTCAAAGGCAATCAAATATGTATTTAATTAAAGCAAACATAAAAATTAAAGTTACATGTTGAATCAATAAACAGCACTTTTTTCTACATGCATTTTGAACAAGACAGATCAGAATCTTGCATGATGAAGACATAATGTGTCATAATAATTAGGAACACAGACAAAAGAACAGCTAATCAACATGCAAATTTATGCAGTTCTGGCGATTCAGATGAGGCAGATTTCTACCTCTTTTTTTGCTTGATTCATCTTCATTGCTAATCATCTGAAGGCTGCCAAATGTTCACTGACACTAATGTATTATAGGTCAAGAGAGGCAGGTCTTCACCTATTACCCCCACAAACAATATGCTTTCCTTCCCTGTTTCCTCTTCAGGATTTTCAGCAATTACTGCCAGATGCAATCAGACTCCTTGAATAGGAGCAACTGGGGCTTGTTTGTGGCTTGGATTCATTAGAATCAGGAGGATGAAGAAAGGAATAAATTACTTAATTGCACAAAAAAGTTGCAGCCAAAGTGATGGTGAGAGAAGCTGATTGTGTAGTTGCGTATTAGGCCACTCTTGGAATGGAGGATCTTAGAATAGCTGGTAGTTTGGCCTTCCTGATTCAGACAGATTTGGGTGTCCTCCAAAACAGATGGCTCCACACACCATCTATTCTTCTCTTTGTCAGGTTTTACCATTTATTTGATCTTGTTCATCTATGATGCTAGTTGTATTAGATGTAACACAAATATGCATTCAGATCATATCCATTTAGTCTTGCATCCCAACTTTTATTCTTTTAGCCTTGTTTGATGAGATGATCAAGTTGAACAAAGCCCTTGTTGTCCTATTCCCACACAACATCCATACATAAAACACCGAAACCTGTGACTAAAGCTTTGCAGAGATAAATAATCCTCCCGTGTCACAGGTTTTTAAGGTTTATTTCTCCCTGTTTTACCAAGCAACCCTAGCTCTGAGAAATGATAACCAGACACAACAAATAGTTAATTTTTACTTGATCCCACAGAAACAAACATTTGCATACGCTCAAGCAACACTGCCCGCCTCCCATCCTTATGCTGAGACCCCTGTTCAGATATTCTCTTCAGGTTCCAGGCCATGTGTTATGCTTGTGGGTGGTCTTAGGATCTTAAAGAAAAGCTTTGCTCTGTGAAGTCATGCAGCACTGTATGCAATTAAGTGGCTTTTTTTTTTTGGGTTTTTTTTTTTTTTTTTTTTTTTTTTTTTTTTTTTTTTTTTGTGTCTTCACAAAACCCCTCTATGTTTCCTAATTTAATTGTTGTCGCGAATGATCAACACTTTGAGGAAGAGATGCCTTTCAGGTAATGGTTAACATTAACTTTTTTAAAATGAGATGTGTGGTTAGGGATTCACTTTCCCGATGTCCCACTGAGCACAGTGCTGCTCCACGGTACTGTTCACTCACAGGGGCTGGAGCTGGGTCACATGTAGTTTCTGATAGCTGGGTCTGAAGTCTGTGTTGCTCTGGGCGTATTTATAGGAGAGCCTTGGCAGCTGCTATAGGTCTTTCAGCTGGGGGAGTTGGGATATTCTTGTTTGTCTGATTATTGTGAGGATCTGTGGTCAGAGAGGGGCAGGTTTTTATGCAACATGATGTGGTCCTGGATTACAGCAATTGAACTTTTAGAGTCTGTATCCATTTCTCTTTTGGCGCAGATCTGTTGCAGATGCCCAGGAATTTTGCTTTACTCTGTGTTCATATTTAGGTTTTGGGTGCACAATGCAGACTTTTTGGGTACTTTTGAAGCCAATATTGGAGTTTATAAAAGGTGTTAACATTTTTTTCAGAGTACAATGAAACACCCACGGCTATGGCAGTGCAGTTGCAATGCCAGAAGGAAAGCTCAAGCTCACAATTTCCAAAAAGACATGCTGAAGACCCACTTCCTGCTGAGGCTGGTGTCTAACAACTGTTTGCACTGCCCCTGGGGGTCAGTCATCCCAAGGAGCCTGAGATACCTCCTGTAGTCTTTTTAGAGGCCACATGTTGATACAGGTTCATGAGGATGGTGTTCTCTTCAGATGGCAACTTAATTTTTGGGACTGAAGCTAATAGAATTTTTTTCTTAGAACCCATGTTGTGCAGCATCTGGTGACTATCTTGTACTCCTTGTCCTCCCCTCAGGCCATCCATGGTGCCCATGACCCACTGTGGCTTTGGTCCCAAGGTTTTTCTGTTCCTCTCCCTGAGCAGGAGGGGAAGGAACATCATGTCTTTGGGGAGCAGCAGGGCCCATCCAGTGGTTCCCCTTGCCCTGGGGTAGGGCAAATCCAGTACCAGGAGCATCTCTCCCTGCTTGTCGGTGAGGCGGGAGGAGGGCTGGGCCTGCTAGGAAAATAAAAATACTGCCCTGGTCTGTGTGCTGCTTTAATTCCTGTGAGCAAGTGTGATTTTTATTTGGGATGTTTCATAGGGCACCAGTGAATGGATTTTATTGCAAGTCTTGGAGACTTAATTTTACTACTGTGTCACTAGGGGGAGATTTTTGAAGGCACAAATGCATTTAAATGCTTGCCTCTCTTTTGAAAGTCACCAGGAGTTACACATTTAAATGGCCTTTGTGTCTGAGGGAAATATTCACTGGGAAATAGGGAGAGCCCACATATCTGCTGCCAACAGGTGAGGCCACACTGAACTGGTTTTATTTTGGTGGCTTTTTTTTTTTTTTTTTTTTTTTAAATGCCCTCATAACCTTCATTTCTCAAAGTCTAGGGTTTGGTTTGTTACAAAGCGTTGAGATACCTCATCTCCTCAGTTGAAATCCTCCTAGATGGTTTTGTGATAAGAAGACTGAGAAAATCCACAGAAGGAACTTGTCTTTGTACAGATGATACCAGGCTGCTTTTCTGTCTAAAGTTATAGAGATTCAGGAGCTGATGATGTCTTACAAAGGCTCTCTCTATCTGAGGGACCCCTCAGAAAGGTGGGGGAAGAGTTGCTTTGACAGGCTTTAAAGTCTGTGTAATCTCTTGCAGAACAGCTTTTGCTTTCACAGCTCCTCATGTTGCACCATGTCCTGATTTCTACACTTGTATTTGTCACTGAAGTATTGCCCAAGCAGTTTGGCTGAGCAGTGCTCTGTCTGAGGGCTACTCACTTTGGGTATTTACCCCTTTTTGTTCTGTTGTGAAACTAGCTATCCCAATGCACAGAATATTCTCAACAGTATCTCAGTGAAGGACTAAACTGTTCCAAATGGGAACATGAGAGAAAGTGAAGGGTGCAAATGACTCTTGTCCGCCTGGAAATACTGGAACACTGACAAAGCTTTGGGCAATAAAAGGTTATTTTTGCAAACACTGGTGAAAAGGCTATGGGTCCAGTTGGAGCAAAAAGTTCTCTGCAATGTCCATGTTAGTGAATGATGCTTTCACTAGGTCTGAGCAGCTACGATGGGCACCTGTGTCCATAAGCATCTGCATTTGCTATCAGCAGTGGTCTTTAAATGCTGATGTAAGGCACATGCTTGGAAAAAGGAGATAGTCATTCTGTATGGCACTAGCACATCTACAGGCAAACGACCATACCTTGTGTGTGTGCAAAATGGAGGTTAAAAAGGTTGCTGTCCTTTTGTGTCAGGAGTGGCATACGTCACCTTTCTGGTCTCTGAAGGCTCTTGAGGAACTTTTGTCGATTGGTGAACTCATGCGTCCTGACAGTCTATTACCTCCTTTGTTTTGACATATTTTCACTCTCCTCTTAATGTTTCCTGTTTTCATGAATCTTCCCCTTCTGCTGTATTTTCCTGTGTGTGTTTTTTGTCTCCCAGATGTATGGCTGGTTATTTCAGTAACTCTTTGCGTACTACAAAATCGAAAAAAAAAAAAGGCAAGTGGAAAAAACCCATGTTGGAACGATGGTGTATTTTCCATGCACATGTCACACATTGACTGAAACACGTTCAACTGATACATTAAACATCTACCTAAAATATTGCAGTACGAAGTGCTTAGTGTATGCATTCGGTATATGAGCTGGTATCTGTTATTTCAAAAAGTAAGAGGCTCTTTTAAAATAGAAATGATTTGCTAGCAATGACGGATTTGGTATTTGTTCAGTCCTTGAACTCATTTAAACACAGATATATTTGATATAGGTAGTTTAGGACTATGGGCTTCTGTGGAAAAACATGATGTATTTATGAAATAGCCAAAATATATGGATGTAGATCAGGATATTTGAAGATGCACACAGTAGCTCTTATTCTAACTTTCTGATATTCAGCACTTCTGAAAGTCAGGCATTTTATTTAGGTTTCTAACTATGCATTTCTACACTGTAAACCTCTGCCATGCCAACTCTGCTTACCAAAGTAATTCTATCTATACCCATGCAGAGTTATCAGAGTTAGGTTCTTTTCTTGTATGACATAGTTTGTAGGTAATATACTCTAACTGTTGGGGTAAACAACAAATATTTAACAAACCTTCAGAAAATATGGTACATACCCAACTGTTTCAAAAAACCCAGAGTGTGAAAAAACATACTGCCTTTGAACAAGCTGAACACATGTAAACAGTGAATTTTGGTACTGCTGGAATACACTGTTAGGGTTGCTGTGCCTATATGGCCAGCAGGATTCATTGTGTGGGTCAAATGTAGGGGAAGTTTGACCTGTGAAACCAGCAGAATCAAATTCTTCATTGGCATCTGGCCTGGTTGCAGTCTGATAATCTTGTCCTTACCTTTTGGTGAATTTTGATTTAGTATTGTTATGGAAAAGTTCTGCTAAGTTTCCCTTACCTCTGCTACTTTTCAGTGCGCCTCCTCCTGTTTTGAGAAAGTGCCTCTGTCCTAACCTCTCTGACACTTCAGTAGCTTTGTAATATCCTCCCTGGCAGAATAAGATGGGCATAAATGGCCCCTGAAAACAACTTTGCCACAAGACAGGATTCTAGAATATCTTCCTAGTCTCTTTCTTCTCAGATCACTACTTGAGCAGTTCAGGGTGCTGAGGAACAGAGGAATTCAGTCTATAAATGCAATTAAATTCTTCAGAGTTGAAACTTTCCCTTCATGCCTGTTGCTGACCAATGGCTCATCATGCTGGGAACAGCTTGCTAGTAGAGCAAGAGGTCCTGAGTTGTGATACACTGGTAATTTGTGACATGCAAGGCACTTCAAGTGGTGGGTAGTGTGGCAAGTGTAGAGGTCGAACCCTCGACATAAAAGATTCCAAAGCTCTTGATTTAAAACCATGGCCTACATGATTTTGGCTTCCTAAATCCCTTGTTACTTTCTGTATTTGAAAATGCCACCTGACACTGTCAAGTGATTGGGGTGCTATCATGCTGTCACCTGATTCCTTTGCCAGATGGGCTTGTTGACAGATGAGTTAGGAAGTCCAGGAGTTTGGACCCTTGATGGCAGCAAAGTCTTCTTCTCTTTAAATGCATAACACATTTTCTCTGCCCTCTTAAAAGACAATGGTACCTGGGATTTCTTTCAGATCCAGATGGAAAGCTTTTGTTAAAGGGAGTGGTAATGAGGCTTAGTAAGATTTGTTTTTTTATTAAGAAAAGATCATCTGGTGCTTGCTTTTGGAGCTGGTTGCTCATGAAGGTTTCTAATTCAGGATCTTAATTTTTGTAAAGCGTGAATTACAAGAAGTCAGAAGAATGATGCGAAGAGCATTTAATAATGCACATTCACAAAGAAGTGGTGTAACTACATTAATTAGGCAAGTCTTGCGTAAAGATGCAATGTAATTATATATTTGAGACAGTTAATTAGGGAGCTACTTGGAAATTTCAGTGAATATTAAGGTAATTATACATAAATACTATAACCATTAAGACTGCACCCATAATGAAAGCAATAACTAATTACATAAATAACAGCATACTTATGTTTTTACATTACCAATACCTAACAATACTTCCTCTCTTTCCCTTCTCTCTTTGCCATGCAAATGACAAAACTTCAATTTTTAATTCAGATACTCTTGCAAATTGTCAGGGAAACAATGAACTTTCCTCTTGTTCTCTTTCTCTAGAAAAGACTGGACAACTGGAGTCATAGTCACCTAGCAGGAAGACAGTCAAGCATACTGCTGATGTCTACAAGCTCTATGTGGAGTTTTTGGTGGCTGTCCTTGGATTTCACAGAAGCCCAGGTCTGACAAGCTTAAGAAAGAAATTGTATAACTTTTAAGATAATGGTTTAGACTGTTTAGGCAGGTTTGAGTGAATCAATACTGAGGGCTAGATGAATGATTCTCACAGAAACTTGGCCCTGCATTTCACAGTGTTGGGCTCACCCTTGCTAAAACATTTCTGACCATTTACTTCTGTCAGGATTTGGGATATCTGTCTGCTATCGCCTTCATGTTCATCTAAATCTTGCAGCTTCCAATGACAGGTGACTATGGCAACATTTGATGTGCTGTACGCATTGCTATCCTTTCCTCATGCTATCTCAACAAGACTGAAACAGTTTCTCAATCCCATAAGAACTTCTAAGCTAAGAGTTTATATGAGGAGCTGCCCTGCTGACTCAGCTGAAATGGAGAACCATTGCTTCCAAACATACTTACAGAATTGATCATAGTTACTAGCAACTCTAAGTATCTAAAAGGGTCTCATAAGTAAGGTTTCAAAATGACTCCATGATTTCGTGAGCTATCATGATGGAGACTATATAGGCAGGGGGACAGAGGTACAAAGAGCGCAAGTGACTTGTCCAGTATCATAAAGAACATCCAGAGTCCCACTGTACATCTATCTGCTCTGTTTTAGTCATGAAATCGTCCTCTGTCCTGTAAGAGGGACATGGCATTCTTTTCTTTCCTTGCTAATCCTCTCTGAATAATTAAATTGACCTAGTGAGACAGTGGAGTTCAGAAAGTAATGTAATTTTCAGGCGATTGTCCATGTTATTGTTTCCATCGGACATCATGACTAGCTGTCTGAAAGGGCCCATAGCAGCATGGGTTCTGAGCATGTTTGCAATACTGAAGTCATCGTCCTGCAGAAACAAGGTCAAAACTAGAGCAGGGGTGGCACCTGGGAATTCTGCAGTCTTGTACGTCCTGCCATGATAAAGAAACAATGAAGGCAATTCTTTCCTTCCCAAGTCCAATTTCTATTAAGGTATCTACACTAAGTTATAAATGCTGAGACAAAGCTAAAGATGATTTAGGACAACACAGCAAATTTTGTTATACAGTCACTGAAGGCTTCAGGGTAAGTAGCTGTGTGCTTTTTTTCTTAGTTCAACAAGAGCAACCAATGAGGCTTCTTGTCATAAACTTCAAAACCTGTTGAAGACTGATGGAACCTTTCAAATTATTTTGATTCTACATAAAAAGTGTCACAATTTTGGGATGGCTAATGCTTTGCTCCTCTATAAGTGATCTTAGTGTTACAAGTGTTACTGTGGCTCATGTTGCCAGGCAGACCAGGTCTAACATGGTGTTTTGTACTCAAGTAATTCCACTAACTTTTTAAGCTTTTCATTTCTAGCAGAGTGAGACTGGGGAGACCTGACCTTTGTTGTCATTGCAATACATGGACTCTGAACTTTGCATGGATCTGTTGGAAGAAAGATTAATTAGCAAATATTGTAGTAGCATATAGGCTACCAAAGATAGATTGTGCCAGATTGCTGTGATATCTCTGAGTTTGTGACCAAAAGAAACAGAGTACCTCTAATTCATCAAGATTTCTTTAATTGTTTAATGCATGAAAGAAAATAATTTGGGCTGGAAAACATAGGGCATAAGAAATGGGTATGGGAGGATTGCTGAGAACGGAGCTGAAAGAACTGTCAAGGGACAAGAACAGTAACTAGCAGTTTATTAATGATCAGTCTTGTGACCTACCTGCACATTTTAATTTGTGGCCACAGCAAAAAATATGTGCAAATACAATGTCTGTAAGAGACAGAAAGCTGAGAGACCTTGACAATTCAGAGGACTGACCCTGACAACAGGAGAAATGGAAAACGGATAAAATTAAGTACTAATAAAACACAAGGTCATGCAGATGTTTTTTTTTGCTCTGAGCAGGAGGCTCATCAGCTGGAAGTAACAGAGAAGTGTTTTGCTGAATCTCACAATGACTGACAACTGCTGGAACTCTGCAGCAGCAGGGAAGGGAAATATACTCGGAGATGTTCCCCTGGATGTTGCATCAGGGGAAGTATATCCAGGAAACATGTGGGATTCCTGACTGCTTTTGTACAAGGCACTGGGGAGATCCAGAAAAAGACAGTCCAGAAAAAGTGCTATTAAATTGAGATAGGAAATGGGGGACGAAAATAATACTGTGTCTTCAGTTTAGGAAAATTAAAACTGGGTAGGTGTATATTGGTTCCTACAAATATATCATCAGGGTAAGTGGTCAGAAAGAAGTGATTAAATTAGGGGTGTACTGAATGTGATAGGAAAACTTTATAGGAGTCAACTGAATAAATGTTCTTTGGAAATGGATGAAGAATTTTAATAACATGAAGTTTTGGAGCAGCATTCTGACAGGAGTCACAGGGGCAAGAAAACTACCTGGTTTCAAGAAAAAACATGAGAAATTTATCAATGAGATTGTGATGTTGTGATATCAATGAGATATGATGTGTCAGATGTAGCAGGGGATGACCTGGGAGGACTCTTCCAGTCCTATTTCCTATGTAAAACTATTCAATAGAGCCCCTGGTCTCCAGAGTATTTTTCTGTAAAAAGACTTCAATGGCAAGCTATGGAAAATGGCCTTTCCTCTGGATTCTTTGTTTGCCCTTATCTATACAGGAGACATAGATCCGTTCAAAGTGACAATGAATCTTGTGGTAGGTTGGATGCAGATCTCTATTATCTGTATGACAATACCTCTCAGAGGTCCTGCTCATTACTGGGGCCCAGCTACTTTCCATGACCTGACTTCTATGATCCCAGTTCATCTCTTAGCTAAATCCATCTGAAGCTGTGTTTCCTTGATAGCCCCTTTAATATTTTATAGGTTTCTTACAGTTCTTGTATTCTTGTAATCTTCTGAGGTCCTTCACAGCAAGCCAAACAATCTTCTATCTTTCATAGCGCCATCAGCTAGCCAAAGCCATGAGTAGATCACTAATTCTCTGAGATTAGATCAATAGCAAATCACCCTCCATTATCCTGAAAAGATCTGACAACTCAGTCTCGTTGTAGCAACTGAAAGAATTGTTAATAATGGATGCTGACTGACGAAATTCATAGGTATGAAAGGAGGTTTACCAGAAGCATGGTGTTCATGCATACTTCTTGTTGATTGACAGCCCCAGCAGGTTAGAGGTTACCCATGGAATACAGCCTTGATGGCCTAGGATGAAATGTTCCTTCTGACCCTTCTGTAAGCTAGTGATATACAGCACTGGCTAACATATCATTAACTTGCAACACCACGATGATGGGATTAAGACCCAGAGGGCTTTATCTCTACCTTATTAATGGCAATTAAAAGCTGCGTGACAGTTTTAAAACTTGTTGATGTAAAGAAAGTTAGTACCTGTCTTATAGTAGCAAAGTAAATAATTGTCTAGTTGCTTTGCTTTTCGTAATCTGTCCATGCAGCTGTATATTATCGTTACTTTGCTGCAAATACAGCTTTTCGATTTATCAACAAAAGAGCAGGTAAGGCCCTATGTAAATAATAATGAAGGACACTTCCAGGTTGGATTTTTTCCCATTTAGACTGCTGAGAATGAAAGAAGCAGAGGATTTTCAAAACAAATGACAGTATCTGTTAGATCTGTTTTTCAAAGCCTAATTACCCCAAAACACTTTTAAACCAAATTTTAGTTACTGCACACTTTGCCTGGCTAATTCATAGAGAAGGTATTAAAAACTCTTCCCACCCCTCTTTATATGGAGGTGGATATTTATTCCTTCTTGGGTATTAGCCATTGGTGGAGTTATACTGGTTGCATGGCAAGAAGTTTCATACCACTTATCCATCTGCATAATCACGGAAATGTGACTATGGGCAGAGTGACACTGCGAGTGCTGTGAACTAGAAAGAGTTCTTTTATGTGCTACTTCTTTAAAATCTCAATCTACATTGGAAAGAAATGATAAAACCCAAGTGTGCACACTGTCTGGAAAGTCCCCTCTCCCTCAGACATTTAGTGGCTCTTCTTGCAATCCTGCATATCCTGGTTATTTAACTACTCTGGTTTTGGCATCTCACTTCTGGGGAAATGTTTCTGAACCACCTTCCTCACTCACTTCTGTTTTGCTGTCCAAATGTGTCCTGGGTGCTGTTTCATGAGAGCTTGCAGTTATGGTGTTAGGGGACCCTTGAATCCTGTGAATTCTTCTTGATTCCTTGGAAAGCACAGTCAGGTTTTGTACTCCTAATTGCTGATCTCAACTCTGCAGAGTGACAGAGTGGAGCAAAAGTCATCTGTGCAGCTCCCAAAGAGACCTGTTCCCACTTGCTCCCCAACAAGCAGGGGCAAAGGTGCTGGACCTACTTTGCTCTGTATTGAGATTTGCTGGTTATAGAGCCTGGAGAGCCTTTATATATTTGGTATCGCTCTATTGCTTTCTGGCTAGAGAAAAGGAGTCTTAGCTTTTGCCACTGCTGTTATTTCAGAGGTGTTGGTGGCTGTGGTAGCTTCCAGTAGCCTGTGCCTGGCTGTGCCACTGTGGCTGTGCAGCAACAGCTTCAGGACTTACCCTAGAGGTGCTTTATTGTCCCGTCTCTCCAGAAGCTGGGGACTGGGAGACGGCGCCTGTCATTTTAGCTTCTTGCCACTCCAAGGCAGAGATTGCCTTACGCTTGTAGTTTGTACAGCCCCAAGCACAATGTCAGCATTACACATTAATTAATAATAGTGGCTTATATTGCTAATCACTTAATTATAAATTATGTGTGCTGGTTATGCCTGCCATCACATATTACTTTGTAGTTACACAGCTACACCCATAGTGTATCTGGGCTTTTGTAAATCAGCTTGTAGTTGTTCAATGATACAAAGGCTATGCCAGCATATAAATCCGATGTAAACTGCTAATCATTTTTAAATGAAGACAAGACAATCTGAGTTTTAAATCCATAATGCAAGAGAATTACAGTGCATGTGCCTGAAATTTAGGAAGAGAACTTGCTTTGCAGACGTTTCAATTGTAAGCAAAATTCTGACGTTATGCGCATTACATGGTATTTTACTGAAATCGCACTCTGTGGCAGATTTGCATAAATGAATGTATTGTATTTTTTATAACTGTGAAAGCTTTAATTACCTAAACTCTAATTAGGCTTGCATTTTTCAGAAAACACAAGATATTAGCTTATTTTGTAGTTGGCTCAACTTTAATGTTTTCACACATTTGTAACTCATACGCAACAATATACTATAAAAACACAGGGAAAACACAGAGATGAAAGCATCCCTGGAATTTCTGAAGCTGATTGGTTGTTTCTTCCCTTGGTGTGTTTAAGCCTCATTGCATTGAAATTTTCTTGAATGCTGTCCTAAGGGCCAAAATCACACCTGATGTAAATTTGCCATAGCCAAATTTGATAATGTCGCATTAAGGATGAATCTAAACGAGTATATTTTAATAATTTCTATGAATAAAGGTGTTGTGTTAAAGGGAGATATTAATGGTATTGTTTTATAGTGGAATTTCTTTGGTGTTTTTGGAACTCTGCAAGAGTTCTACAGATATTTTTTGTATGGCAAGGTAACAGTACTGTCTGGGTACTTGGCCTGCTGGGATTGCAACAAAGATTTAGGCACACAGCACTGATTTTGAAAAGACTCTCGCAACAGGACTCACTTGGCACTTAGTGAGTCACTGCGGTGCCTTTCATCAAGTGGGAAAAATAAACCAGATAAATAAACTACCACTATTCATTACTCCCCCTTTTGCCTTGTCTATGAAGGAAGAAGTGCTAATGCACCTTGTATTAATTCTGTTGAATTTTTTCATTTGCTTCCGTAATAATACGCCTGTTGTGTCTGTGTTGGGTTGTCTCGATTTTGCCCTTTCCTGTAATGTAAGGCTGTGGCAATTACCCGTGTGTTTGTCACTGTGTTGGTAGGTTGCTGTAACAAGCTCAGACAAGAACTACTTCTAAAATAATTCTGAAGCCTGTGCTGAAGCAGAGCATCCTGCCCAGCATTCACTGAGAGGATGCTGCTGAGAGCATGTTGCACCTGCGTTCTGCACTTGCTGTTAATACAGGTCTACGCACTGTTATGTGCTAGATGCAGTGTGTAGCCTTCCAGATGCTCAGGAGTTCTGCTTTTCTAAGTCAAAGGGAGGTGAGCATGCCTTGACTCTGTTGAGAGAAATTGTATAAATCTTCCAGTTTTATTCTAGGTGCTGCTTGCAATGTTTCAGTTGGGTGGAGCCAGACAGCATGTCAGCACTACCATTGCCTGAACCGGAAAAAAAAAAGACTGTTCATATTTTACCCATTATTATTACTGAGGGTTTTGGCTATAATTTTCTAAGGGGAATGAAAAAAGGCAAAGGAGCATCATATGTATTTCTTTATTTTCTCCTCCCTTATTGCTTTTAATCCTTGTGTGACTTGCAGCAGAAAGATTTGAGGAATTCTAAAAATGAATTGTTTAAAAGCAAAGTGAGAAATGTAAACTGTTGGGATCTACTGGTTGCATTTCTTGTTCTCTAACCTCAAGGCTTCCCTCTTATAATGCTGCCTGTGCCTTTCATTTAATCAATCATAATGCTCTGGGAGGCATCTTTTCAGTGCAGGACTGGTGAGAAAATATTACAGTTTGTGGTATGTTACTGTACCTGTGCTAAGTAACAGCAAGTGGAGTGATGGACAGCACATTGTTAAATGTGCTTTTCTGCTTTTCTTACATGTCATAATATTGTCCTAAACAAGTTATTCTGAACTCGTGCAGGTACCTGAGATTGCAAGGTATTGCTCAAGTTACAGTACCAGGGCAGACCTATCAGTGCATGCAGTGATTACATCAGCCCTGCTAAGAACAAACAGTCTTTAGAGGGGCTCTAAATCCAGAAACCTCTATGTCTTGCTCCCAGCCACTTGCATTATATCTCTGGATATTCTGCAATCTCTGTGTGTGTGTCTACCAGCTGGCAGAAGCTCCTGACATCTTCCTGTATAGAACCACACGTGAGCTCTAAAGTCTGACCCTCAGGTGGTGTAGATACAGCTATTGGGAAAGATGATCTGGGATGGCATGGAGTTCACAGGTATATCCATCTCCTGTTATTTCATGAGGGCTATGCTCTTCTAAACTTCTCCTAAGGGACTGTGAATGTAGGCTCAGATCCACAAGAGGTATTGTACCTGAATTTATGAACCTGGACAGGACTAGTTCTTATCTTCCACAAAGGGCAAAACATCAATAAACTCAGGAGAAGGGTAGTAAGCAGCTGTCTGTCTGAGGTTCTTGGTCCCTTTCAGAAAGTGAGTCCTTTTGTGGCATGTCCTCTTGGACATGCCACAAAAGAGTATGGATAAAGGTGGGGGAAGGGAATCTGGCCTTATAGTATGTTATTTGACATTGATACTGCATATATTGCTGTTTTCAGACATTTTCAGACAGACATAGGGAATGAGGAACTCTTACTTCAGGATGCATCAAAAAATGTATGTTTTGAATAAGTAGAATTAATATTGACATTTTGTGCTTAAGTAGAATCTTTATTTTCTTAAAAACAGAGATGAATGCCAAATGGCATCAGCTTGAAATCTGGTCCGTATAAACAAATGAATTAAAAGAGGTTCAGTTCCTAGACCTCCTTCTTAGTCCTCCCAGTAATTTACGGGTATTATAGTTGCCAACTCCTCTTGTCTGTACGTTTCTTTTCCTTTCCTAGAAAAAAAGTAGTTAAATAATGAGACAGCATTAAGTGGATCAGGAACTAGTCCATCAAATGCAGAAGACATGCATGTAGACACATATTTAGAGAAGAATGAGTTAACCACTTCCCACTCTTATGAGCAAAATTTTATTTGCAATCGTGTACAAGAAAAAGAAATTAACTCCAGGAAGGAAAGATTGATCCAGTATTTAAGTCTTAGCCATGGCACTGAGATGTTTGGGTTCAGATTCTTCACCTCTCGGGAACATTTTCTGTACTAGTTTTGGCAAGGACTTTCTGCCTCATTACACAGATATGACTAAACTCAGTGCCATAACATCGAGTGTCACTACACCTATCTTCAGTGGCCTAGTGCTCACAGTGAAATTAGCAGCTTAGAGGTAGGTACATAGATTTGTTATAAAATCCACGTGGAGTTGGGAAGCTGGCCAGCAGGAGACCGTTGCAAGCTGCTTCCTTCCATGCATAGACTCTTTAATCATCACTTTGTCACCTTTCTGTACAGGGGCTTCACAGCCTCCAAATTTCTCCTAAAGCTTAATATCTGACTTTTCTCTCAAGAACCAACAAGGAGACAGCAGTACTTTATCTGATACTTTGCTGCTTAACACAATCATCCAAGACATCCAAGTTTCTTTTTCTTCTACCTTAATTCTTGCATCTCTTTCCTGGCAGGATTAGATCCTACATATCAAGCTATCAGCTAGTCTTAGGCAGGATGAAGGGAGAAGACACTCTTCAGGCTTCTTAAATCAATTCTTCTTGCAAAATTCAGTATTAATGGGGACAGAAAAAAGCTGTAAGAACAGCCTGACTCTAGCACAATAGTTAGCACACCCATTTGGGAAAGGAAAGTTGTGTGGCAAAGACTGTGAAGCAGGTAATAGAAATCAAATGCTACCATTACTGCTAGATGTACCTTCCTCCTGTAGCTGTGGTATATAGGAAATGGAGAATAATAATGGTTTTGTATGGAGCCCCTTCTAGTAGACGTATTCCAAAGATACCTATAAGACCAGGTTGTTCTTCTGAGATAGATGGAGGTGTGTGGATGCCTGCTGGGGCATAAAAACTTGATCACCACCGAGTAACTGAGGCTTTTCAAGACAGCATTTTCTAGGCATGCACAGTAACAAAATTGTAGAAACTGTGGAAAATGTAATACAATCAATTTGATGTGCCAAAAGACTCCTGGGTGTTCTGTGGATTATATCTCTTCCATGCAGGCTGGATATAGCTGCCCAAGTCCTGCTGTGGGTCTGGTCCAGAACCTCTGTGTATTGGAGTTTTCCATCAGTAAAATGCAGACAGCATCTTTATCTCCTCAAGGAGTTCAGCTATGCCCCATTTCAGATAAGTATCTAGCATAAAAAAAGACAAATAAAAGTGAACAGTGTCCCTGTTAGTCTCCATGCTGGTAGGTACACATACCATTCCAACTTCATGTGGGATGTTTTGAAGGACAGAGAAAACACAAGGCCAACATTTCAAAATTGCAGGTAATTTGTGGTGAGATAAATTTGTGATTTTTCCAAACTTGGTTCCAAGTGATCCTGAGAAGCCAATAGGAGCTACTGATTCCTAGACTTTCTGAGACCAGACTCTAGGAGCTGCACCTGAGTCCCCTAAAAATGGAAGCATCTGAGATCAGTGTGAGAAA
>JAAGNO010030352.1:55837-89049 GCA_033439905.1 Ceryle rudis
AGACTTTCTGAGACCAGACTCTAGGAGCTGCACCTGAGTCCCCTAAAAATGGAAGCATCTGAGATCAGTGTGAGAAAAATTTTGGTGGAGTACCCTATGTCACGCAGTAGGCTTGTGCTGAAGCCAGGGCCCAGCATCCTTTCTCCAAGTTCTCCTAACAATAAGAACAACCTCCTCAGCAATTGCCTTACAAAAGGTTTGAACATCAGGTTACCCAGAGACATGAGCAGATAGTAGAGCAGTGATGTACAAATGAAAGTCCTACACTTTGACCTCCAACCACATGAAGCCCCATTACAATAAATATCCAACAACACATCCCTTTCCACACCACATGGATGCTGCCTTAGGTACAAAGGTACTAAAATGACTGTTCCATGTAATAAAACATGGTGGGAGAAATTATGAAGTATAAAGTGAGGTTATTGCCTTCACTGCTAATTAAAGTTTACTGTATCTTCTTGCAGCTTTGTTTAATGGGCTCCTACATATCATGGGGTGTTTCTTTAAAGAATTAAAAGAAAGCTCTTTTTAAGGTCACTCACTTGACCTCAATTCATTGTGTTGTGAATGCGGTATTGTAGTAGCACATATTGTGTGGGGTACAACACCATGTGCTGCTCCAAGACTCCCGTGGTAGCTAAGCACAAAGGGCTGTGTTAATGATGGTGTGTCAGCCTTAGCTTTAAATTTCCTTGCTTGAGTGCTAGTTTTCATTACTGAAATATAATATATGGTGTTAACCATTTCAGTACTAAACTGTGCACCAGGGACATACCACTATTTGTGCTTGGACATGGCCATTTCTGAAGAGCCAATGATTTGAGGTACAATTATTATTTTATTACTTAATAATGCCAATTAGGGAAAGCATTGTCAACTAGCACATAATGATCTTAGCATCACAGTGTGATATAACTATTACAGTGAGCATCATAGCCTGATGCTTATGCCATATATGGAATAAAAAGCTTTCAGGCTTTTTTTTTTCTGATTTGGCCAAAAATTCCATGTTCCGAGGTTTTCACTTTGTTTCTTTGTGCCTTCATTTCCTCTGCAGATAAATTCTGCAAAGCTCTTTGAATATTACTAGTAGTTTATGTATCATGTTTCCTCTTACAAAAATTTTCTTAGGGGTAACTCATGTGGTACTGTCTTCTGATGTTAAGTCCTTGCTTACTTTCAGTTTTCTCTTGCATGCTTTTCCCAGTCCGCTATCTGAGTCTAGGTCCGTGTTTACATCATACATCTCAGGCTGCAGCTGCTGTGGACCCTCTTGTTTGGTAGAACTCTGTTACTTTGGTATCTTGGCTCTTTATCTGGCTCGGGTTGCTTCCTACTCAATACATGTTCCACTCGTGAGGCGACTGATCCAAAGCTCATTGAAGTAAATGGAAAAATTGCTGTTGATTAAATTATTTCACATCTGCACTCCCTGGCTCTACCAGCTTCTTCCATTGTCCACACATCCTGATTCACAAATGTATTAAATGACAGCTTTAGGAACATGAAAGCCTTTGGGGCAATGGCCTAAAGAGACAGCAGAGTGTAAAATTTGTGAGCATTATAGTGTTATAGCTGTAGTACTTCCATTAATCAGTACTGAGCATCTAATTGAAAAGCTTGCCTCAGTCAGGCAAGGAAGGCTTGTATTTCACACATGCAGACACACAGGCAGTCCCCATCTCGGAGTGTAGTTCATTATTTCCTTCCAAATGTAAACTGCGCATCAACTATGTTTTGCCGGAGGATTTGGTTTGCTTTACTGTTTCCATTTCCTTTCCTCTTTCATGCGAATGTAGGGAAGCAATAATACCAACTGTCCAAGAATCTGATTAAGGGTGTTGCAGAGTAGAAAAATGTGATAAGTGCTTGATCTCAGGGGGGATGTCAGACTGGAGGAGGCTGGAGAAGCAATGCTGAAGCAGCTCTGTCACTCTCCTGAGCTCCTGCAGGGATTGTCACTGCTGGGGCCCAGCCCTGGTGCTAGCAGATGTGTCTAAACTGTGGGACCCAGAGGTGCTGCCAAGCTGCATCCTGATGGCAAGTCATCACCAAATCCTGCAATTCACTAAGGGAAAATCTAGGAATGTGGGGAGAGAGGAAGACAGATACTGTACATGACCCGCTCTCAGGCTCAGATATTCATGATGACAGGGTATACACACCCTTCATTTCAGTGCTGCCCCCAGTTGCTTCTTGAAAGTGACTCCTTAGGAAGACCCTTTATTGGATGTTGTGTAATTTATAACTGGATTTCAGTAAACTTCCCCAAACAGTTAAAATGGCAGAGAGAGGTATTAGTAGACCTCATTTTCAGGTGTCAGTAGTGGAAATTAAAGTGAATTTTCAAAAAGAATGGGCTGTTTACCAACATAAAATTTTTTGGAAGCAGTCAGGATGCAATGTACAATTATGGCAACTGTGCACATGTGTTTGGTAAAGGTCACATACATTTATGCGCTCAACAACTCAACTATCACCTCTAAGATTTTCTTATTTGATTTTTTTCTCTTTCCTTTGTTCCTGTGTCCATTGTCTCTCCAAGCTGGAGTGTCATTCCAGGCACAAAGTCTATGAGGTAATTACATACAGCCAAGCACAGATGTGGAGGGTAGAAATTCAGCAGTATGAACTCACCTGTCCTTAGGAGGAAGTTTACAAATATTTAGAAGCTGTTTAAAAGGATTTACAAATCTTTTGAGGTTTGCCGTCTTCCATTAAGGCATGGATTCTGCTTTACCAATGGAACAGATGCTAGTTTGTAAGCCTGAATTACATAAATTTGTATCAAACCTTTCTGTTCATTACTAAAAGAATAGCAACATCATTATAATTATAAATATAGTTACCAAGGAAACTAGCTTGTCATAATTGACTATTTATCCTTGTTTCATTCTTTATCCCAGTTTCTTTCTGTTCTGTATCCCACTGCACCTGAGTTGCGGGTTTTTATTTTTTCCCAGTTAAAAGATATGGTAAACTGCTGCCAGGCTGGCTGACCTGTTGATCCACATCTTAATAGAGATGGATATATCTTGCCTGCAAAGTTTAAATCTAGATTTTCTTTCTTTTCCCTTTTTATTTTTTGGGGCTAGCAGAGGAGTCTGTCAGTTTATTGCGCACATATTATTGAAAAGTGACTTGGTTTTATAGTATTTGCAAATTTATATGCTGCCACTAAAAACATAATGAAATAAAGAAGAGGCAATTCTTGGCTAACAGTTGGAATTAGCTCCCCTGAAATGTTTAAAATAATCAAGGAAAAGAAAATGTCATATCCTGTGGTCGTGGAAGGAAAGGACTTGGCTTTCTTTGCTAGGACCTTGAAGCATTTATTTTCTACAGCCACTACCTGGAGGTGATTTTGCTAGGTGTCTTTGGTTGTGATTTCTCACTCATGTGGCAGGTGAAAGCCATGCCATTGATTGTACAAACTGAGTGAAACACTTTGTTGTAGGAGTGATGATGGGAACAGTCCGTTTCCTTGAATTCCCCTGCACTGTCATTTTAAGATAGGTGTAAGCTTTAGCTTTAACTGAATGTCACATCAATTTTATTATGTCTGTAGGCGTCTTTGTTTTTAAAATTCATGACAAGTTTCTTGCAATACATTTTTACTACATTACAGCCACCTGTTCTACCTTGGTGGGTGGCTGTAAATCTGGGACTGTCTTTTTGTGTGTGCACAGGAATGGTTGTTTCTTATACAGCATATTAGGACCTTCCAAAACATTTTCACAGCCTGGACCATCCTATGAGGACACAAGCACATTTTCTGGATCAACTTTCCTTTCCTGCCACCATGAAAGGGTCACCTGAGGTCCCCTTCTTGTCTTTCCCATGGGGGACCCAACATATGCATTTTCTCCTTTCCTAGCCACAGTCAGTTCCCTTGTACCTTATGCTGCCATTAAACCCAGTTTGCTTCTATTTCATATTCAAATAAATAATTCAGATTCATGTGAATCTTAACACATTGTTACATTTATTTTTCAATATCTGACCTACCTAAAGAATGTCAATTATGGATACTGTGTGTTAGGGAAATGTGTAAGCACTTCCCTAGTGTCCCTTTGGTGCTTCTGGAGTTGGATACAGCCAACCATGTTCAGCTTGACCCCTCAGCTCCCGTGAAACCACAGGCAGGTTGCATCAGGGAGCCATTTCTGCTCCCTGGAGGGGAGCCCACTTCACTCAGTGGTGCAATAGGCCCGTGGAGTGAGGTGTTGAACATGAACTCAGGATGATATACACTCAGTTTCTGTCCCTGTCCCCATTGTCTAGGTCAGGCTTGGATCAACCCTCTCACTTCATGTGCCTGAGTTTCCTATTTTTAAAATGAAGATAAAGATATTTGCTGCCTCCTTTTTTCCTCCTGTCAGTTTAATTTCTACTCTTACCGGTGGTGTTACACCCGAGAAATCTTGAAAACCTGTACATCTCAATGCTGTAGCTTTTTGATGCCTGTTAAAGTGCCAGAAGCCTAAGTGATAAATGCATTTGTTTTATGGAATGAATTACAAATAAACTAACTTAATACATCATTAGAACCCTGGGCTTACTTCAGGTAGAGGTTTACGGGCTTGTTTTGTTCATAGCCAATGTTCAAAGCTCCTGGAGGCAGTCTTCTCTCTCTGTATATTTACTTTTAAGAGCTGTGAAATAATATCATTATGCAGAGGCCATCCAGTTCCTTGTGCAACACTGTAACCCAAATTCCTGGGCCACATAGAAGGCTTGTAATCATAGAAAGCGTTCTCAAGAGCCGATGCTGCAGGCTAGTCTTTTATTAATCTCCTGCAAAATGAGGTCCCACAGCAGCAAATCACCCAGTGCTGACATTTAGTGCTCGTCTTCCCTAGTTCACATAAGGGGAAGAGCACTGCATCCCCATTTCTGAGAGAATGAGGTGCAGCATGCGCTGCGTCTAAGGAAGAGGTTGAGTTTGCCAAAAGCACCAGATGAGACATTGATGAAATCCTGGGAGCGCCTGTGTACTTCTGGTGGTGGGGATTGTAAATCACAGTAAGGGATGTCGATGCTTTAATTATGTGTATGTGATGGTCTATGTGTTTGTGCTTGTGGGTTTTTTATAAGTACGGTAAATGGAGAAGAGAATCTGGCCTGGCTCTGAGGCTGCTGCTGCTACTGGCGAGGCGGGAGAACACTTTGGCAAAGCAGTATGTTTATTTTTTTTGAACCTCCCTCCACAGACCCTCCTGCCGTACTATTTTTTTTTTTTTTTTTTCCGTTCCTTATCTAAGGTGCTGCTGGGACTGGCTGTGTGCTCCAGCTTACTGAGCTCTTTCCCATTTATCTGGTGTGGTTCCCAACCTATGATTTAACAGTGGTGTGTGCAACAGAAAGAGAAAAACAATGTTTGATCTGCTAAAACGTACCTTAAGAGCAAACACATACACATTGATGAAGGTATCAGCTGGGTTCTGCCTACAGTTATGTCAAACAAAGTATGCTAGGAAGTGCCAACTTTCCTTTTGTGCTGTGACACCAAGTGCTGCCAAAAGATATTAAAAAGCTTGCGTGAACTAGGTGATGGCAGCTGTAACTATCTAAGTTATTGCCTGGCAGCTGTAATGCTTCTTCAGTGCTGCTGGCTGCTTTTTATATTTGGTTCCCCATTTGTTTGCCCTTATTCTAGCAACCGATACCACCAAAGCAGGCAATCAGTGTGTTACAGCACATGGCCACTTGCTACTGCAAAATAGGCAGCTTAGTAGTGGCAATTGAGAGACTCTCATGCAGCAGCTGATATAAGTCATATTTCTTTTGGAAGAGAACCAATCTAGTGGTTTTTTTTTTGTTATGTGTCAGTGTGAATCCAAGAAACCTTAGATGAGTCCATGGCAAAAGGCAAACACACACACGCACGTACACACACACACATTCACATGCACACACACAAAAAATGCAGCTTTCCGTGTTCTTTCCGTGTTGGCTCAAAATGTGCTAGAACAATATAGCCAGCTCCCAGCCCCTGCCAATCCTACATCTGCTCTCTAAAACCTCCAGCAAATAAGAATTACTGTGGGGTTGTTTAACCAACGCTTACAATATACACACTTTTCATTTTTCCGTCACTTCTATCTGTACGCTGGTGGCAAAGGTTTGAGAGATAATGGAGAATGATACCCACTGGGCACTTGCTTTTTCAGTGCTTTAAGGTGGGCAGTAGCCACCTAGATCTCTCTGCTGTCAAGTTTTGGGTCAAAATAAAATGTTTTTCATTGCCATGGGCTTTGGGGAATTGTCTGCACTGGTAGGAGGTAGATTCCTGCTGGTTTCAAGGTGGGATTTTTTGCGAGTGGAATTGTGCTCTTCTTTTGAGTTTCCTCTCTTCAGTCATCTCTTAAATATTTCCTACAGTTCATAAATGTAATATTTCTGGCAGGCATGTTTCTTCTTTTCTCCTTTCTCTTCCTCATTTCTAATCCAGACTAGTTTTAAAAGTACTGTAACATGGTAATGTTTTTACAGCACGATCAGCCTCAGAATGATTTCTCCAGCATGGAAAATGGACTGAAGTAGTAGCTGGATCTTGCAGAAGATAGGGAAGAAGATCTCAATTGAGCTTCTAGGTTTTATTTTCCTTTACTGTTTAGTCTCAGCTGTTACAGAGACCTGAGACAATTGCATGTTGTCTCACAGTAATAAGACACCGTAATAATTCTTTCCACCAAAGAGTCCCAAAGCATTCATGAGTGTTTAATTACCTATTCCATTTCACAGATGAGGATGCTGAAATGCAGAGCAGTTAAGTGATGTGACAAAGGACACCTAGGTATTTGATAATGTAACTGGAAAAAGAAGCAGCATGTTATTAATCCATTTCTCATCACAATGACTGGACTGTGCTTACCATCAATGCAACTACAGAAACTTGCAGGGCTTCGGAGCCTTGACTCCACATTTATTGCTTAACTGTTTTGTTTTTTTTTTTCCTAGTATGCTGTGACTTTGAAAATCCATAGTTACCTCTGAATATCCTTTGTTTATGTATTTTTCACAAAGACAAATGCATCGCTGTTATTTCAGAATGTTGAAGAGATTTACAGAAAATGCTGTAAATTGTAGTGTGTTGGTAGGACTGGAGGCAAATTAGGACTGGAGGACTAGGTGGAAACTTGCACATGCACAGTAATTTCATATGGAAAGGCTGGCATAGCTTGAGGAGATAAAATACCTGTGGGGTCTGTGAGACAGCCCTATATTGGTTAACTTGATACCTGTTAACTTCAAGCATTTTTCATTGCTGAAATAAGGTGACCTGTTCTCTAACTGCCCTAGTACTTGTGTTTGGGTTTTTTGTTGGTTTTTTTTTTCATATCCATGGATAGAAAGCAATGCTTATGAGTCAGACATGCTCATGGACAATAGCTCCCAGACAGCAACAGTGGGATGAGCCTATGTCTTACAGACTGCAGAGATCGTCACCCATTATATCCCACACATATCAGCGGGGCTTGGAGCACCCATCTCTAGGCTTCCAAACCATTTCTGGTAGTGGAGCTGTTCTTTACTTCATAATATGTTTGACTGCCTGCAGAATACCATGTTCTTCTCATTATCATCCTCAATTTAGAGACTGAGGATCCTGTTATGTATTTAGAGTTGGTCACTCACAATCAATGGCCTCTTCATGAAATCTTGTGTGGAATGCTTGTAAAGTAATAGCCTATCATCTACATTAGTTACCTGGAAAATAGTAAAAGGTGTTTGGTACGGAACAATTACCTGGTTTAGTTTTGTTGCCCTTTATTTTCTTTTTGACATGGTTGCTTTCTAAGGCCATGGGAATCAACTTTCACCATTATTTTTCCATTAATAAATGCAAAATACGTTACTTGGAACCTCTTATGTCTCCATTTTTTCTCTCTGATAATACCATAAAACCAAATATAGAAATGTTTTCTTCTGAGACCTTCAGACCATTTTCAGCCCCAATGCATTTTTTTTTCCTTTTTTTTCTTTTTTTTTTTTTTTTTTTCTTTTTTTTTTTTTTCTGTGGCTTTTTTTTTGCTGTCCTTTTCCTCTCGAAATGTGTGTGTGTGTGTAATGGAAATGCTGACAGACCCTTAACTATAACAGCACGAAAGGCGCCACTAAAATAACAGTGGAACAGATGCTGTCACCACTGCCCCTGGTGGGGAAAGAAGATGAAACAGAAGGGCATTAGAGTTGGTAGATGGCAAATTAATCCTTTTGTACTAGCAGCTGCAACCACCGAGATGCTAGCATTCATGCTTAGACACTTCCAGTGCACCGATCTCCAGTAGGGGTGGTTGGAAAGGATGAGGCAATGAAAGGTCAGCGGAGCTGTTTTCATCTGAATAATAATAATAATAATAATAATAATAATAAATGTTGGTGTATGTTCTCTGCTATGACTAGGCTCTTTTTACTGTGGTAACCCAATCAGGGATCTTTCTGGTATTTTGAGATTCTTAGTATTTCCCAAATGCTGAAGCAAAATCCTAATGTAATTTTGTTTTCTTTTTTTTATTCTTTCCTCCCCCCAAGCTTTTGATGATGAAACTCTGATTTTAAAATATGGTAATGAAAGCTCAGATCTTTCTTATGCTTACATTAGCAGGCAAAAAAAACCCCAAACCCGCTGTTATTTTAAAACACTGAGTAAGGAAGTTATAATTGTCATTCCTAAGACAATCTGGGTGATTTTGTGGGGGTGTTGTGGAAACCCAGAAAGACCTGTGATCTGAAATGGTTGGATTAAAAAAGGAATCTCATTTCCAAGGAAGGCTGAGTGGACAATGTAAATCAGAATTTTAGGGGCTCAATTTATTCCTACAGGATTTTTTTTTTTTTTTTGGTGAAAACTTGTTGAAGAGAGCTGTGCAAACAATAGCTTGTGTAAGCCAAAGCTGGCATCCAGCAATTCTTAATGTCTGAATGAAAGTGCTATTTTTTTTTCCTCCACAGTACATGTTGCCAAGAAAACAAGGAGTAGTTGCTTTAAGCATTTACAAATGGTAATGCACCAACAGCTGGTCTCAATCCAACTGAGCTATTGTAGGGGTATTAAAAAGACAGGCCAGAGTTTGAGATCTACTGCCAACCTCCCTTGCAGAGTTAGGGAACATTTTACTTGGAAAAAAAGGTCTTCTCTTCCTGCAGAGATCCACAGTTCTATTCTCCTGCAGAGCCTGAGCCCTGCCTGGCAGAGTAGGCAAAAATACATCGGTAGGCCAAATGCTTCATTGACATGAAAGTGTAGGATCCAATAGGTCTGCAGCTAGATTATTTATCTCAGTCTAATATTACAGTCTTCATCTGTATTTTTCAGATTCTGTTTGTTAGATGAATAGTTGTTTCATGTCAGTATATTTTAATAAATTTCCTTGTTTTTCTAGAAAAATCTTACAACTAAGTGCACATAATACCAGTATTAAAGAAATTAAATTAATTCTTCTGAATTGAAGGATTGTTCTGAAGGGGGTTTAATCTGAAAGACTTTTCTGCTTTCTGCAAAAAGCACTCACACTCTTATCCCCATCCAGCATGAACTGTAAAATATTTTTGGGCACTTCTAGGTTTGTAGGTAAATATAATACTAAATAGTAGTTCTTTTCAAATATAATTACAGATGAACCATGTTTACAGCAACTGTCCTGAAAGAGCAATAAAAATTATGATCTTTCATTCTAAAGGCCTCTGTTATTAGCAGTACATTTTATATATGCTGCCTTTTCTGAATAGAAATGTAGTGTTTGGCGTTTCCCAGAAAGAGAAATGAACCTATTTGTTGATGTGGCACACTTGAGCTGGACATTTATGTGAAATAAACCCCACTAAATTAATTGTAAAACAAAATAAAATGCACACCTCCCCTCATCCCCCCCTAAAAAAGAAAAATCCCATAGGCAAATGTGAAAAATATACCTTTTTCTTCCTTGCTAGAGATGTGTTTCTAGGCTGTTTACAGATAGTGGCACAATGCCCACTTGTTTAGGTTTGTGTGTGTGTCTATTTATTTTTTACTTTTTTTTTTTTTTTTTTTACAATCATATGGCTTGGTTCTGGTTTCCAGATCTTGTCCGAGAGCTGTTATTTGAAATAAAAATGTTTGTATCCATTTCCTCATTAATCATTGTAATACAACCTGCTGCAGCTAAATGACAAAACAGATGCAACGATGAAAATTAAAAGTGATGGATACTTATCTTTGGCTATAAAAGCTGCTAACAATTTAGAGAACTAGAGTGCCTTTTGGAGCTAGAATGTGGCAAATGAGAAAAACAATAATAGGGCTAAAGAGTTTGCTGTTTGTAAACCAGATAACTATGGGGAGGCTGCATTGCTGTCTAGCACCTGTTTTATGTGGTTTGCCTTTTCTATTGAGTAAGATCAAGTGAGGTATCATTTTAATGTCTGATATGCCTTGTATAGCATTGTTGGAACTGGATGTAACCCAACCCCAACAAAACTGCTGGAAACATGACCTTGCTTTTGTATGATGTTTTGAACTTGAAAATAGGCCTCTTTCTTCTACTCTACCACACACATTGGCATGGCTTGTGAGCTTTTCTCTGTAAAATGGGTTCCTTTTCCTTAATAAGAGCAGCCTTATCCTGATATGAAATGTGGTTTTGAAATGTAACACTGTAAATTTGACTTCCTTATGTTTTCTTTGCCAAATTTTTTTCGATGCATTTTGTGGGGCTGCTGACTCTGAAGGGTGCAAAACTACAAGGGTCAAGATCATATGGTGGAAATATTTATGGCAGGTCCCTTGGCTACTCCATCCTTGAGTGCAGTAAGAAGTATTCTCTCATCCATCTCTAGTTGCTCTCTTGCTGCAGCTGGGACTCTGTAACCTGTTCTGTGCTGTGATGTGTCTGTGATTTGGCTGTACACTTTCAGAACACTAATATACAACTCTGAAATTGTCAACCAAAACCTTTAGGTGCTTGCAATGATTGTCCAGATGAAGCTATTGAAAAATGTATGATAATACCTATACCCATACTTCAATCTATATTTTGAATGTTCCTAGATTGGTCCTGTATGAATATTTTTAAATGCTCTGTTTATGCACAGGAAAGATACTTTGCATTCACCCAAATTTGAGAGAGTTGGAACGAGAATCTATGGTATTTGGGATCTGAGATAAATGACGAAGCAGAGTGAAAGTGGGAGCTGCAGAGCACCTACTGGAGTTGTTATGGGTGCTGGCTGAACCCTGGGGTGAGGGGTATGGATAATGCAGGAGTGCAGGACACAGCTTCCTGCTGTGGAGAAAACACAACTTTGGTTTCCCTTCTCATAGCACACATTGGACTTTTCTTTCAGTAAGACTCAAGGTGCTGTCAGTAGTTATTACAGACCCTGTGGCATTTTTAACAGCTGTCACGTATGTTTCAGGCCAAGTTGTGAAGGATAATTGCAATTTGAGTGGAATGGATGCTCCTCACGTTTTGTACCAAAACCATTCTCTAGTGCTGTTGCAGACAACTGTGAGGCCTGTATGTGGTCCACCCCAGAAGCAACAACACATCAGTAGAAGAGAAAATTTTTTTTTTCCTTTTGCTTATGAGACTGTGCTGACAGGAGTTGAAAGGCGGCATGGCAATACAAGTTCTCCTGTTCATTGTTCATGCTCTGTTTCAGATGCAATTTCTCTCAATACATTGCTTTTATCCATTTGAACTCAAGTTTCTCTTGAAAAAGTAAATGCTTCTGAGAATGAAGAAGGATTCTGAGTTTTCCACTGTCTTCTATTGTGATTTATTTGTTTGCTGTCTTTAATGATTTCTATGTTTGGAAATAGAACAAGTATAGCCTTGCAATACAGACAAACTAAATAGAGGAAAGGCAAAGGAACTTAGGGCATTGTTAAAAGGCTTCAGAACCTTTTTCTCCAGGTCATTAGTTGGCATATACCCTGGGGAATCTAAGGTGGTGAGTATTTACCTGTCAGTAAGGAAGAAGGAATATCAGATATCGAGCAAGGAAGTAAGAGGATGATATATGAGGGAAGTGATTAATAGGGGAGGACAACAAGTGATGGAAGATGTGACATAAAGCAGGAGGCTCCTTCTTTTACTTCTGCATCAGTTGCTAGGTAGCTTACACTGTTCAGATTCCTTTCAGATCGGTTCATAAGTTGCTTATTTCTCCATGCATCACTTGTGGTCTGTTTGAAACATCCTGATGGTCTTACTCCTGCCTATAAAATCAGAAAATCCTCCCTAAAAGCAGGGGAAAAAAGACTACCCCTGGACATGCAGCAACTGTGTCTGTGAATGCTGAGTGAAACAGCCGCTCATATTAACTTTAATTTCTGTGGATACCCTACCTCCCATGGCAAGTTGCCAATAAGAGAGATTCCAATACCAGGCTGCTTCTTCACTAAGTTGGAGTTTGTGTTCAATTATTTTAATTCCTTCAGTATTAATGGAGAAATTCAGAGCGCACAGTGTATGCAAATATAGTTTTGCTTTCTCAGATTCAGCAGCAAGTTGGAGCTGAGTATCCTGACTTTTAGAACTTTGGTCTCAGTAATTAGCACACAGAGCATATATTTTTGAGGCAGAGAACATCTCTTTGTTATGTGAGTACATGCTTAGCATAAGATATACCCTGCATCTACTTGTGACCTTCAGGGAGCAACCATAATGCAAAGCAATAACAGCATCACCTTCTGAAATCTCCAAGATGCAGCTGAAGATTTACCCTCTTAAATTTTCATCAATCAGGACTTTCAAAACTTTCCAGGCTGCTGGCTGCATTGTATTTAATAGTCCCCGATAGACTTATTTATCCATTAATTTATATAATTCCTTTTTGAACCCACTTATACTTCTGGATTTCACAACATCCTGTGAACAGCAAATATTACAATTTACTTGTGTTGCATGAAGAGGTATTTCATATTGTTTATTTTAATTTTTCTACCTGATAATTTCACTGAGTGCTTCCAACTCTGTTTATTAACACATGTTCACCTTCTTAGTACCTTTCATGCTTTTGTAAACTCTATCTCATCCTTATTTTATTGTCTTTTTTTCTAGTCTGATGAATTACCATCACTGCAAAAAAGCTCTTCTGTGCCTATGGTCAGCTTGTCCACCCCTCTTTATAATATTTCTATGCATCCTGTGCTCTGAGATAGAGGTGACAAGTACTCAAGATGCAGGTACATTGTGGATTTTTCCAACAAGGTGGTAATTTTTTTTTTCATTCTGTTTTTATCTGATCTTCTTTCCTAGCAGTTCCTAAAAGCCACTCTGAGCATTTCTGACAACAGCTGAACACTGAGGTGACCTTTTCTAATTATTCAAAGTGACTCCAAGATTTCTCTCCTGAGCAGTGCTGATCATTGTGTACCTATAGCTAGTGTTATTTCTCCCCACATGCATTAGTTGGCATTCACTGCCACTGAATTCCATCTTAGTTCATGACATTCTTCTGCAGCTCTCCAACACATCATATTTATATGTGTATACTAATTTTATTTATTATTTTGGTCAGGCTTAGTGATCCATTATTCCCCCAGTCTTCTTTGGAGCCCTTAGGAAAAACCCCAATGTTTTCACATTTTTTACCTTTTCTTTCTCCACATACTGAGGCAGAATTGAGGACTTGGTTACAGGCCTCTATCAGTAACTCTGTAATGTCTTTGTTTTAGAACTCTAGAATATGTACTTTCTAATCCCAGTGACTGGTTACTATTCATTTATTGATTTGTTCTAAAGACTCTTCAACTCACCTTTCATCTTCAGTCTAATAATTTTTCACTTTCTTTAATAATTTTAGAATAATATGTCCGAGGTAGCAGCTACTGGGGTCTTCTGAAGGCCTAGAAAACAAGAGGCATTATTGCCAATAAATTTGGAATGTTTTGGTCTCTTTTTAAGTATTATTGTTTGGTTTTTGTTTAATTCTGCAAATTTTTGGTCTCAAATTACATTTACACAGATTGCAATATCAGAGCCCATGCATTAACTCTTTGTAATATCCCATGAGAATTAAAGAAAAAGAGTGTATTGTCCAATATTGAGCCTCATTTAGTTTTTCTGGTCAGAAATAAAGCCCTATGTAATGAAGTGAAGTATTCCTGTTTCCTAGGACTTTTTCACTAAACATTTCTTATGTTTCTCAGTGCCAAAAAATGTTTTGACTGTTGAGCGAATAACTTTCCATTAAACTTTTTGTGCATGCCCAAAGAGCAGAAAGGAAATTCTCCCAGCTTTGGTCTACTGATATTTGTAAGAACATAAATCTCAAGTTGGTAAGTGAAGGACTTCCCTGCCTACAAGATAAAATTTGAACTTGTTCAGACTTGCATGAAACATCTTCAGAGCCTGAGAACAGGTCCCCTTTTTCATAAAATTCCTCTTTCTAATATCAGTACTTTACATATTGAACTCCTGACAAGTGCATAAGAATCAAATTTGCACTTTGACCCAAGGATTTTTCTGCCAGTAATTTTGAGAATTATTTAAGAGCAAGTCAGTCTGTCTTCATACAGACAAAGGAATTAGGAGGCATTGAAATTAAGTGATTTACAAGGGAAAATTCAGTGATAATGTTCATATTCATGGTTTCCTGGCTCTCAGTCCTGTAATTGGATCCTTAGGCAATTATTTTTCTGTCCTGTAGTTGTGCTATTGTGGCTAAGAATGAGGCCAAACCATGAGTCTGAATCTCAGCATCCCCAGTAGTCTGAGAAGTAGCCTGTAGGTTCACTCTTAAACACTTTCAGTGCGAAGCTGAATGTGTTCAGATACCTGAAGAGTAGCTTGAGTTTTCTTTTTCTCTAAAAGTTTTTATTTATACTATTTTTCTCTGATCAAAGTTTGATGATTGCAAACCTGGGGAGGGACTGGAGGGAATCAAACAGTGGGTTGCTACCAACCAGTAACATTAGCAATTGCAATGAGAAAAAAATCTGATGATAACTCTTCAGCTGGGCAGCCTTGGAGGAAAAACAGATGAAATCACTGGCTAAAATGGATGTCTGCAGCTTCGTTAAATCTCTCACAAAGAAAGAAACCCTTGCCTGATAGTTTTTACAAAGGCAGGAGCAGCTAGAATGCCAAGATAAAGCTCAGTTTAGGCAAACACTTCAGTGGTATTTCAGTACAGAAACACCACTTTCCTCCTTGGACTGCAAGAATCAAGAGCAATGCAAACTCTTGGGCTTAGCATTCCTTTTTTCTTCCTATAACTATCAGTTTAAACTCAGACATGAGGCAAATGCTGGATTTGAAAATGCAGCTTTCAGTGAGCAATGAATCTGGCATCCCCACCCTGCATTGTGCTGCCAGTCCTTTTTTATATACCAACTCGTGTGCTTCCTACCGCCTTATGAGCTGGGGCTGTCTGTGCCATGATGTCGCTATTATGACAGTGATATCGCCAGTTGCCTGCTCCATCCCATCCCTTTAGATTTGGAGTTCTAAGACACAGCAGATTGGGAAAAACAAGTAAATGTCAACTGTCTGGACTTAAAATTAGTCCTTTCTTCTGAGGATCTCATTGCACTTTATACACCCAAGTCAATTCTCCTGGCAATGTCAGAATTAGATGTTCTCCTTTCACATGTATAAGGCACCACACAGTTGAGCAGCTTGCCTGGGAGAATACCTGAAACATGTTACCTCCAAGAACAGATTCACCTCTCCTTACTCCCATACTGTGTGCTAGCCAAATAGCTGTTCTTGTCCAGCAGTCTGAGCTGAGTAAAAGTCCAGTGAAATAACTTTTAGACACCATGTTTCAGGACAGCTTTTTGGGGGAAAGCAGCTGCCTTTGATAGCTGTGAGACTTATGATGGGAGCTCAGGACCTCTGAAAATCAGAACGTCTGCTAATATATAACATCCTGTGCCGAAATACAGATTGCACTGGCTTGGGATCCCCAACTCAGCTGTGGAACAATTCTCGTCTGCGATCATCTGTCTGCTCTAACAGTGATAAATGTTCTAGCAGGAAAAAAGAAAAATGCATTTACAACATATCCTTTGCTGTTGTCTTTCTGAACCTGGACAGCTGATTCTACTCTCCTGTTCCACATGGGCTCAACTATTACATGGGGCCATGTCTTCCTTCTGTTATTTGCAGACTTTGTTCTTTGCTAACCAGCTGGTTATCCAGTTACATCTGACTTACTCATTAGAGTTTGATTTTCTGTTTTCCTTCATCTCTGCTAGTTCCTCTCCATCTTTCTTTTCAGTTTCCTTGTCTCCTCTTCCTTTTTTTTTTTTTTTTTTGTCTTTTCTCATCTTCTCTGTGCTATGTACCTCTTCCATCCTCCTTGCTTTCACTCTGAGTATCTCCTCTTACATCCTGTGCCTCCAAACCTGTCTCTTGAGGAGGGCTGAACTGTGGTGGTAGAACGTCCCTTACATAACCTCCCAGTTACTCAGACGCCTGTCAGTCTCCTCAAATGCCCCTGGGAAAGTGGAGGAAGTAACTGGAGCAAGGGGAGATCTCTATGAGTAGATAGTCAGAAGTCAACTAACTAATGCCTGTAGTCATGTAGTAATGGAGTGCTGCAAGCACTGTAAACTGGGAGAACACCCACTGAACCCTAGCTAAACCATTTTGTATTCACATACTTTCAATGTGCCTCAGCCAAAATTGTGGGTATTGCAGAGTAAAATGCTCCGAATAAATGAACTCGTATAATTAGCAAATAAACTTTTCCATCAACTTTCCAATAACCCTTTTAATTTCCCTCCAGTGGTTTCTGAGGTTAGCTGCTAAAGTAGTCATTTCCCTTGAACCAGCTCCCGATAAGCTCTTTTCTCTGATTCATAATATGGTCTGCCTACTCACATGTGGTGTTCTCACCTTTTCCTCGGTCTTTTCTCGGGTCCCTGATCATGGCCTTTTCTCAGTACAGGGGCTGCATGAAGACACCAACGTTAGCCTATTAGCAGTTCTACAGATTTGTACGCTGCCTTTCCTGGGCTATCAAATTCTCTCTTTATTTTTTTTCACAGAGTGTATTAACCTGGGAAGACTGTTTCTTGTTCTTGTGCTTGATCAGTGAGAATTATCTTGGGTATTTCTCTGTACAGAATTACTGTGTCCCAGCCTTCTCTCCACATCTATCTCTGCATCTTCTTTCCGTCTATCCTCGTGGCTGACTTCATCTTCCTTTTCTTTCAAAACTCTTCTAAGACTTCAAAGACCTTTATAAGTGACTGCTTCAGGTAAATTCATTAACCTACTAATAAAAATAATGAAGAAAAAAACCCACACGTGTTTTATATCCTGGAAGAAGGCCTGTAATCATACTAACAATTTGCTGATTTTCTTTCTGTATTTCTGTGTTATCCACTCTTTTATTGTGTAATTCACATCATGGCTGAATTCATGCTTATTTCTGTGTGGTTTTGTGTATTATAAATGTGCATGGGAGTCCTGATAATACACCATGTACATGTGATTTGGAGAATATATGTATGTGAATATTGCCTTCCAACTGAACTATATCTGGAGAGAGATACTGGAAAGTAGAACTTCTGTTCCCCCAGATAGTGTGTATATGCAAAACACCAGACTGAAGGAGCATCTATGTTATTGCTTGCTCAAAGCATCAGAGACTCTGTCATACATAATACAGAGACATCATTACTAATATAAAACACTGCTGGGGAGAAGGGACACATGGGCGGGCCAAGATGGCAGATGGCTTTTAGTAGCATGCTGCTTTCAGTTCTTCTACCTTTGTAATTTGTGCAATTTAAAGCCTTTGGTTACTGTTTTTAGTCTGCTGACCGTCGGCCCTAGTGGGAGTTTTTGTTGTTGTGCAAGAATGCAGTGTATTTTTAGTGAGGGCCACAGCCAATAGTATGTGCTGTGTTCTCCTCGCGACTGGTGTTACAAAGGCAGTCTAGTCAAGAATAGCTTTTACGATCAGCTGGTTTGCTGAAGAATTGATGAAAATAGCAGTTGTCTTGGCCATATAACCTCTGCTCTGTTGTACTGCAGGATTTTGCGGTTGCTCTGTAAGGCACTAGTACTGAGGTAGAAAGCTCTTTGGCAGCTGAAGAGGGAGGCTGGAAAGAAAATATACCTCAAAATAGGCAGTTTGTAAGTGGGGATAGGGATGTAGGAGAGTATCTTCCCTGATTTGTGTAGTGATGGAAAAATTCTTTGTGGGCGTGAGGAAAGTGAAAGGCCCTTCCTGTGCTTTAGGAATAGTGTTCAGAAAATTTGAAGTTACTTCTGGCCCCGTTGTGTGGGCCAAAGTCACTCAGGTTCCTTTAGTCTCAGCCTCACATCTGTAAAATGAAAATAACATTTTGCCATTTGAAAAGGCATTGAGTCATTCTCCATCCCTTCATTCTCTGGGAACTGTAATGCTCTCTGAGACCCACTGAGGGATGATGCTGGAGGAGCACAAGGTGCTGATATAGTTGGTGCCAATGATAGTTCCACTGGGCAAGACCATGACTGGCCTGTGTGTAGCTGTGGAAAGTTTCTCTTCCTTTTTGCACAAACTGCACAGGGGCAATCACAGCCATAAATTCTGCCCTTCTGATCAGTGCCTGCAGTCAGATGCAGCAAAGGAAGTAGACTAATTTTCTATCCCCAAAGTCCTTTTTGTCTCACTTCAGAACCATAAAATTTAGCATCCGCTGTACCTTATGCAAAGTGGGCTGCTCACCTCTAGCTGCTACAATAGATTTAACTTTTTTTGATGGCTGAACTGCCTTGTTGTGGCTTGGCCCAGAAATGGAAGCACACAAGTGCTTTAGAGGAACGCATTGCAGATGGGAGAAACAGGAAATGGTGGAAATTTTGTGAGGCATCCTTTCACCTGTGAATAGATACCTGCTTTAATATCTAGACTTGCGAAACTGAAAGAAGCAGACCACCTTATGGAAGATTTTGTGGATGCTTCTGAACTAGAAAGAAGCCCAAGAGGCAAAGCCTGAAATTTGGATCACTCTCTTGTCTTTCCTTCTTTTTTACAACGCTTCTGTATTTTGTGATGTTTTGCTTCCATCTCTTTTTTTTTTTTTTTTTTTATGACTCCCTCTCTAATTGGAGCAGGTAAAAACATCTCAGCTAAGCATAACCTTTATTGTACTGAAATGTGGTTTTTAACTTTACACAATACGCATTTTCATGGACATTTTAATATCAAACCATATCTGCATATGTACAAATTTATATGCATTTGTTACCAAGTGTGGGACTCCTTATACTGAAAAGCCAATGCCCAAGCACGTAATCTTGCCAAGGACTTTTGTTGCATTTCTGTAATAATGAGAACTTTGGTTCAGACCCACAGCTCAGAGATGCATTTCTGAAATACCCTTGCATATGTATGTTTGTTCTTTTGAGCTCAGAAAAGTATTCATCCTGGAGCCTAAGTACCAGATGGATTTGTGAAATTAGTTTAGGAATTTTCTAGTCATGATTTTTTTTTTTTTTTTAGACTCCTGCTTCCTAGGATTTTATCCATTTCCCTATGCTCCGAACATACATTAAAAGTGGATTTTTAAATCAGAATTTGAGTGAACATAAAGTGTGAATGTAATAGCCTATTTTCAACTCTATTTTCAGGACTTGTTTTCATTCACAATGCATACAGTAGCTATAAAAAGACATATTATATTTTCAAGGTCTGTCACATTATTTACAATGTGAGAACATAAAACCTCTCTGATGTTTCCTGATAAACAGTCAGACCCAGTAGCACATCTGAACAACAGGTTAGGTACATCAGGTGGAGTAAAGTCAAGGGTATAGGAACATACTCTTTCTAGAGGACAAGAGTGTACTCTGATATCTGCAGTTTCAAATGCTGGAGTATGTGGGTTAACACAAACATTTCTAGTATTTTGTGGCCTAGCATTGCTGCCTTCCAGGCAGTCAGTCATCTAAGCAAAATTTCCACATGGGTGGCTGCTGAAAAACACAATGCCCCTTACCCTAGGGTGAATCCTAGTTTTGTTAAAGTCAATGACAAAACTGCCTTTGACTTCAATGGGGTCAGGACTGGTGATGTCTGATTTCTATTTGTGCTTAGGTTTGTAGGTATCTTGCAGGAAAACAACACAGACTTCTGCTCATGGGCTGGAAGAACTCCATGTATTGTCAGATCTTTCAGGCTTAATGGCCAAAGAAGGTTTATTGTACTCTGAATCTAGATGTGCCAATAGAAGAAATTACTGTCCTCCTTCTCAGATGTTACTGCTTCCCAACTCTTTAATCTGTTTAAGGGAAAATTATCGAGGTTAGTTTATATAACTAGAAATTGTGTTTTCAGATGGGATATTTGACTTCGAGTGAATTGGGGAGCATTCACACATGCTGTGTAGCCCACAGATCAAGATAAAGTGAAAACCAGAAGGTGCAGAGCTGGCTCTGAGTGTTAAACATTGGGTCAGGAAAAGGACATGTGCTCATAGTTTAGGTCATTAGAAGAGGGCCACAGCCTTGTGGTTCCTTTGTGTGCTTAATATGGCTGAAGGGCACTACCTACCTGAGCTGTGTGCACGTGGAGGTACAATGGCCTAATTACTCTCAGGAAGAACCTTACAAAGAGAGATGGCTATATGGAGTTTGATAGTTTGCCCAAACCAAATAATTTTTTTAAGGTTAAGTGAAGAACTTTGATCTCCAGGTCTTGCATTCATGTTGGAAGGCCTTTTCCTTATGTTCCATCTTTGCTGATCCTGGTGTTCTCACACAGTTGCTGCCACATACTGAGTCTCTCAGGCTGTTGCTGTGAGGTCTGCTGGTGGGATAGGTTGATAGCTAGTGGCATGTTCTTGTGCTGTGAGCTCAGTGCACTTTCACAGAGTAGGAGGTACCTCACAACAGCTGTGTTGCAACAGCCACATCAGGCTCTTTCTACTTTAATGTAGCTTTTGTTGTCTGCTTGTTTTTGATAGTGCTCCAAAATGACATTTCAAATAGCAACCTTTGATAAACGCATTCTACATTTACAATTAAGAGCCACTGTCAGGCCTACTAGGTGCTCACAGGAAAATATATGTGTAACCACACATACACACATGCACACAATGAAAACAGAAACAGTACTTACAATGATGTGCTTTCCACATGGGAATGCAAGGCACTAGTGGTCATGTCTGGGTTCATGTACAGCTTCAGGTACTGGTGACTGCTCTGGTGAATGGAACTGAACTGGGGAGTTGGTATCTTTCTCTCTGCAATTTTAATGTCCCTGCTATATTTTGTTTTTCTCTAAAATGGATGCTGCTGGGCTAAATCATTGGAGAATGGTATAAATCAGACAAAACCAAAGTGAAAATATAAAATGTTGCTGGAACAACACAAAAAGACTCCTTCAGTGGGGATCAGAGCTTTAATTTCTTCTAAGATAAAATGACTGACTGATTTGAGCAATACATACTCTGTCAGCCATTTGCACATGTAAGAGATCCAAAGGCAGGCTTCTTGATTTGCAAGTGACAGAAGTAGTTTTTGTTATGCAAGTATAAGTTGCAGGACTTTGGGCTCAGCTGTGTTTTACAAAAAGAGGAGGTTTCCCCTCATTTTTATTATATAGTTCTTCATGTACAAAGTGAACAGTCTTTGATGGCTGACCATAAACAGCATTTGATACCTCTAATCTGTGTCTCCCTGTCTGTGGAAGAAATCTAGTCTTATTTACAGAAAGCATTTTAAGAACATTTATGTATCATACCATTTACTTTCAGAAAGATTCCATAACTCCATAATTCACAGACTGCACCACTTTGATGCCAGTATTTCTTTTGCATCTTGTTTGTTCGCAAGAAGATTCTTCTGGCATTTTTTGAATTATAAATTGGCAAACAAGAATTATTTTCCTCTTGACTTCAAAGCAAACACAACAATAAAGACTTAACAACTAGATCCTTGTGGGAAGCCTGCTGACACCTTATTTAGTGTCTGATTTTAAATTACGTTAAGTAATGAGAAGAAGAGTGAACTTGTTCAATGTACTTTGTGCCATTCAATTCTGACTGTGAAATCCCATATCCTATTAGAGCAATGAAAGTGCAGACCTACTACAATTCAAGGCAGGTGGTATCTTAAGGCTGGAACAGCAGTAAGTGCACCATAGCCCTACAGTGTGAAGCTGCTCATCCCTGTGCACACAGGGAGGTCTTAGGGCTTAGATGGAGGACAGTGCTGAGACCAGAAGACAGCAGAGAGGGCAGAAGTGATGCTACGCTTCATAGGTTTTCTGCTGAGTGGGTAGATCTGCAGGCTAATTTCCAGGACAAACAATTGAAACAGTAAACTCACAAGGGATGTTTTGGACTCATCTGTGAAGGTTTTTAAGTCCAAGTTGAACAGCTATCCATCAGAGAAGATCTAGATATAGTTGATCCTGCCTGGCTGCAAGGAGCTGGGCCAGCAGATCTCTTGAGGTTCTTTTTGGCTGTAAACTTACATAATTTTATTGTTATAATGATGAAATTCTGGGCAAGAGCAACTGAAAGGGAGACAAGAAATTCTATTAGCTGGGCAACAACAGAAGAGGGAAATGCCTCTCATTTTTCCTTTTTCTATCAGGTGATCACTCTTAAAATGAACAGTTGCTGTAGTATTTTCATCCTTTCAATTATAATTTCCTTTGTCACTTATTGATGTTAGGACAAAATGTGATTCAAAATCCTAGTGAAAATCAGTGACTTCCAGTTGGCTTCACCAGGAACTCAACTTATCAGCCTCAGGAAATTCAAAGGGGTTTGTATTACTTGTTAAATTTGGCAGCTGAGATTGAAGTGCATCAGAGGGCTGGGAATCGTATCCTTGAGCTGATCAGTTTGGCGGGGTCTATGCTACAGTATTATGTTGCTGCACATAGAGAAAGTTTTATTCTCTTCTTTTCCTGCCCAGTTCTGGGTTTGATTGTCAGGTGCAGGTTAAGGCAATTGAATGGTCTTGAAGGTTGTGGATGGAGATGTCACAGCTAAAGGGTCTGAATTCTGCTTGCTTGTTGGTGCAGAAGGTCAGGGCCTGACGGAGGAGGTTCCCTTGAAGGCTGAGATGCATTGTTGTTAATATAAGGGCTTTATACTATATAATATAAAAACTTTACCTGGGGAGTGACCTTAAACTGTCAAAGTGAGACACAAGACACACCAGCATTCCACCTCACTGTCCAGGATGAATGCTCCATATGGAAGGGAGTAAAGTAGAAGGAGGTGTTTCCACCTCTATATGGACACAAGGTCAGCCTGACCTATTATCTATTTTTGTCTGAGGAAAACAAAATCACTTATTACCAAATGGCAGCATCCATATGGGTGATCAATATGTGGACGTCTGTGGCTTGTTTCTTTCATGAATGTAATAGTATCTTCTGTTTTCTCTCCTTTGATATTTTTGTCAGAATAATTCAGTCTGACAATGTTTTTAAGTTAGTGAGATAAACAGTTCAGTCACCTTGGCCTCTTTCTTCTCCTAGTATTAAAAGTGAGGCTAGCTGTTATTATGATATAGTACTTTACTCATTGACTTTCTTTTGAAGGTTCATAATGTGGAAGCTGTTTAAAAAAATTTGCATAAATACTTTTTAATAAGAAAAATGTTTTTACTCTTCCTTGACTTATTAATAATTTTCTACATAGCAATTCTATACAAAAACTTGTGCCTATGTGTAGATATATACATATACATTCACACATGCGTATGCACAAAACTTGTCTCCTGTAGCTGGAAATTGTTCAGCTGAACCCACCAAAACAATTGTAATTTTTCAACAAGATCCCAGTGTTTTCTTTGTAAAAAACTAGGATTGGAAAAACATGAGATTTTCTTGCCAGATTCCATTCATTTTCAGCAGGAACAATCTGCTCTTCTCAGTTGAACGTTTTACAGCAAGAATGGCTGGAACTGAGGAACCAGCTCCTGTTTGGAAATAGTAATTGTTTTTAATGAAAATGCCTGCCTACCATTTGGAGCTAATACCAGAACCACGATTTCACTAGGACAAAGCATCAGCTGGACAAAAATATATAATGCAAGAGGGCAAGATGTCATGTTACCAGGAAAGCAAAGGAGAAGCTTTCTTTTTTTCCTGCTTTTCCTTTTTCTCTCCTTTTCTATTGGTTTCATCTGTGGTTCCCTAAGAGATACCAGATAATAAAAAGGGCAAGGGCCAAAAATCACCTGGTGGTGACTGGAGTCATGCCAAACCATTGTATGTTTGAAAACAAAGCTGATGGTAAAGGAACAGAGTGTTATACCTCCCTGATAGTTAGGGTCTGCTTGGAAAAAAATATAACCAGCTTGGCAGAAATAATCTGATGTGCAAGGAGATAGATGTGATTGAGAGAACCTGGGAGTGCAGCTGGGTACAACCCTGTCCTCTCACTGCAGAAACAAACATCATAAGATATAGGAAAGCTTTTTAAGCAGAGGCAGAGATTCAATGATTTCTTAAATATCTCTACTTAGAGCCAGGATTTGCTGCAGTTCTTAAACTGGAGGCAGATTAGGAAATCACAGACACTGAATATGTCTGGCTACATTTAAAGCCAGGTGAATGTATACAAAAAAGCTAACTCCCAAACTCAAAACACTGTGGTGGTGCAAACCCATTAATAGAAATAACCTGGCTTTCACATAACACACTTTGCTTGTCAATCTCAGCTTTCTACTTTAAAACAATGGACATCACTTTAATGGTGTGAGTTGCCATCACTAAATGTGAAAGATATCTCCCAATTAACATCAGAAAGTTAAAGCTGATCCTTTCACCTACCCCTGCTGTTTATAAGACTTTCAGTGTTTACTGGATTTGTTGGCTCAAGCTTGGTTGAGAACACTGTATTCCCCTCTTTTACTGTGATGTAACTTTTCTGCCATTCAATTTATAAAAAGTTGTTAATTGGCTCAGAATATGGTCTATTAGCACAACAAGAGCAGGCTATTTTCTATTATTTATTTAGGTTTTATTTGAAATGGAAGGAGTATATTAGTTTAAAAAACAAGAAGTATAGAGTTATATCTGTGATAGTCTAAGAATATTAGGGAAGACTGAGAGATTTGTGGGAGAGGTGTTAACTTTATTAGGTGAGCTGATATAATAGAAAATAATAGGCAAGGTTTCGGACACACAGAACTTGCTCTTTGACCAAATCAGTGAAATGGACTGTCTAGCATTTAGGCTTTGATTCCATCTATTAGGGAAAATATCTATTTAGATAGCTTAAAAATGCCTAATACAGCAGTGATACTATTTATTTTTGCAGCAGATGCAGGATGGCTTTTGATATCAATGACCATTGGAAACAAAGGCAACGAGGAGTGTGAACTCACTCTCACCCCAATAATTCCACTGTGATAACACAGGTTAATGCTGAAAATAATTCAGATCACTGTGTGAATCCACTGGACCATAGCGGGTTCTTTACAGGCATTTCAGTTTATCATGCAGTGTTTTAAGAAGTCAAAAAAAAAATGCCCGTTAATCTGTAGTTGTGGCAGAAAGCTGTCCCACCGACAAATGTGAGTTTCACCTACAAGTCTTCAACTTGCCTTCCTGTATGTTCAGTGTGGCTTGGAATGGCAGAGAAGGAAAAAAAGATTGTGGCCAGCTTTGCAAATGTCCGTATTTCATACTGCAAGGTGTCAGCCTGGTCTTGCGGATGAGCTGTGTGTACTCTTTAAATGTTCCAGGATGGAACAGCCAGCTTGGATGGTTGCAACGCAGGCTTCAGCTGCATGATGGAGGTCTGAATGGGTACATGTATTAGAAATACATTCTAGGTTGACCAATTTTCTTAGCAGTCAACCATCTTTTAGCCATGGCAATTAAAATCTGTTGACAAAATAGTTATCAACAGCTATTTTTTAAAGATTGCTGCTTGGTAGTAAAGCCTTTCTGATACTCAGAGAAATCCTGAAGCTAGTAAGAAAAGCTGTTGTATTAGCATTATAGAAATAAGCCAGAAATACTGGGAAGAATTGTGTCTTTCTGCATGTAACATCAACAGAGAGAATTGTGGGGGTAACACTAGATACAGTGCAGCATTTGTGACTGCATTTTCATAGGGATTTACAGAACAAACTTTGCTATAATTCGGTGCTTACATTTACTTAGAAATCTCACCTGTTGATTGAGGATCCAGATCTTACAAATGAAGCCCAGATCTATAGAAAGCCACTCCCTGAAATCTTTAGCTGAAATTACTGATGGCCGAGATGTACTGTCTAGGCAAGAAGGGCTCAGATGAACAGCACACTCTCAGAGAGAACTTCTGTGTCTTGGATTCAGAAGGAAGTCTTTTCATCCCAGACTGCAACTTCAGCCTTGTACAAATGTCATACAATGAATTTTTGCTGTAATACATAGATCCTGTGCTTAAATAGGATCTGTCATTACATAGCATACATTTTGGTTCAGATGCTTGAGGTAGATCAGATGCTTGAGTTCGAGTATCTGAACACTACAAGACTGCAAACTTGCAGGTCATCTTGTGGGAAAGGAGTATATAATACTTTTTTTTTCTCTTATGATGAATGCTGTTCATCTGGACAGAAGTTGTTCTGCTGCTCATACCCAGGTCTGCCATTCAAGGAGGATGAAGAACGTGAAATACAGCTTTTTCCAATGTTTTCCTGTGCATTTTGCTAATAAAGTCAGTTTATTAGTAATTTCCTGTTTTGCCCTAGAAAAAGACAAAAATAATCTATTAAAAGCCTCTCCATTAATTTCTAAATGGGAATTAGAAAAGATGGTAAATTGTGCAATTGCTTCTTTGAGTTGGAAGAATTACATCTGACACTATTTTCTTTTTTGTGGGTCTTGCTGGAAATGGGTATTTCTCCACTGAGTGCTTAGAGATCTGACATAGCTGAGCATGTTCAGTTCCATTAATAATAATAGCTTTGAGTATGGAACAATTTTATTATGTTAAATGGAGTAATCTTATGTTTCAAAAGCTTGTAGTAGATTTTGAGGGAAATAATGGTGCAAAATGACAAGGTTTTATGCATAATTTTCGTGCATGTTCTTTGAGTTGTATTTGCTTCTGACATTCACACACCAGTTTTGAGCATTTACTGCTGCATCAGTTAGGTCTGATGATTCTTCCATGAACCCTCTGCAAGATCCAAGCAGCAGAGCTTTAATTAGGGCAGCCCAAGAAGACTTTCCAGGTCCCAGCTATTTATTTGAAACAGAATAGACTAAGGCAGCATCTTTGTGCCTCTTTCTGTGCTAACCTAAGTAGAAGAATATTGAAAATGTGGGTCACAAACTTCCAGTCAGACTCTGCTTGGCATGTCATACCTGGATGAGTTACTAGTGCAACAAGTGTGTTGACACTGATGTATCCTTCCGAAGCTCACCACACTGAAGTAAAGGAGGGAGCTGCTTATTGAGGAATAATGTATGATATTGTATTGTAGGATACGGTATGGTAGTCAGGCTTTCTCTTAATGGGCCTAGGGCTAATTCTCTCACAATGTGAAGCTTTGACTACATCTTGACTCCGTCTTGCAGACAGATCTTGGGGCATTGCCTCTGCCTTACTGCCCTGGTTTCCATGCAGAGAGAAGCAGTGCCTGTAGCTTGTGTGGGTATACAACACTAACCCTCCCACCCGGCTCATTGGGACCGGTGTCTGCCTGTGCTTCAGCAGACATGTGACATTGTTTCCCTGGAGAGAAGCAATATTGTCACTGTATCTGACTACAGCTCTCTGGTTATGTTAATAAAGTTTCTGTGGGCTAAGTTTTCAAAAAAAGATTGGCTTAGATAAAATACTACTTTCCCAGTTCTTTTTCTCTGGTCTCTGCCTTCCCTCCATAGCTCAGTCTGTGCTGTCTGTATTGTCTTGCACAGTATGTTCTCTAGACATTATGCTAGCAGTTTTTTTCTATCTTGGGCAATGACAGAGTGTGTTTTGTTGATTTGTGTTTGACTGTGTGGAGCTCAACAGTATGCTTAGACTTTACGCAGACAGTTCCTCCACCTCTTTTATGTAGCAATGTCCTGAAGCTTGCTGTTGTCTTAGGTATTCTGAGGTCAGTGAACATCCACTTATTTTCTCTTTCTTCTCTGACAGTAGAATTTATTCCCTCATTAGTGTCTTATATCCTCTTGTTCAGATCAGGCTGTGGTTTTATTTATGCAGAGTATTAGGAAGAGATATTAACATGTTGGACTCATCCTTATCTAATGATGCTATCACACTACACCTAAATAGTCCCATGTTAGGTCATTTAACTTGAGAGAGATGACATGGACTTTGTATGAGATAATACTAGAGGCAAGTACAAGTGTGAATCAGGGAGACCAGGAACGCTGTTCTGAACACATGAACTCTGAAGTATCAATCCAAATCTTTCCCATATGGGCTGAGTGCTATTAGATGTTACACACTGGAGAGCATGTACAGGGACCATGGCTTTCAGGTCTAGACAGCTTAGTAGGATTTGTGGAAGGAATGGCTTTTGTACAACTTCAGAAATCAGGTACCAATGTCATTACTGTTGTCAGATGACTTTTGCTTTGTTGCACAGTTACAATGAACTTTTCCTTTCTGCCTTTTTTAACATTCCATGACTAAAAGATTTGTGATTTTCCATTATTCTTCTGTTTAACGAGGCTAAAAATTCTGTCTTATTTCACTGCTTTTTATTGACATTTCTGTATTTTGGGGTATGAGACCAGTTGTTCTGATTGTTCCATGTGTAAGTTTGGATTTAACTATTTCAATGGATTCCTTGAATGTCTTCTGTGTTACATGAAGCTGTAATACAAAGTTCCAGCCATGTGTATATATGTATTTAGATATTTACTGAAGACCACATTTATCATAGGAAAATACATTTGATTAATTACTAGTCAGTATTAATGGTTATTTTCCTTTGACTTCACTGAAATTGAAATATAATTTCAATTGAAAAGGTACTTTTTCTGTAGTTTGCCATTTTCTTTATTTTTTTCTCTTTTTATTTATTTATTTTTTCTTTAATTTTTAAAACACAGTTTAAAAATGGTAAAAGGAAACATAGATACAAAACTTTGGAAAAAATTTAAGGCAATTGTGGAACATTAGAGATTACTTTTTTGAGTGGTCTTCTGGAAAAGCCTGTTTCACCTTTCTCTTGATAATACAAGGCCTTAGTGTGGACACCTGAAGTTAGACTTGTAAGTTAGTGTAAATCCCTCCGATACCCTTTCACGTTTATGGTGAATTAATTTGTGGATCAAAGTTTACAGCCATGGCCCTTATCCAGCCAACTTTTAAAAAGTTTCTGTAGAATAACAGGCAGAAGAAATAAGTGCTTTTAGATATATGGTTGTGAAGTGTTAGACATCACAGGAAGGCTAAAAGAGAAAATACTGGGTATGGTCTGTTATGCCGGCATTAAATTATGAGACCATTTTCTCAGGTTGGAGTTGATAGGGATATTTCTATATTTTTACATTAGGCATTATGAGCTCGATGCCCTTCTCTAGGCCACTTTCAGTATTGAATTTGCTGTCCATGGACTAAATCTGGGTTCATGCTGAGGGGTTAGGATGATGAAGTTCTTTGTTTTCCAAATGGCTCTTCTTTTGGGCAGTACACCTGTTTTACAGATTTGGCCTTTATACTGTAACTGAGCCTTCCTACTCACACTGTCTCTGTATGCTTATCTCAATCACTATGGGTCAAGATATGATTCTCAAGTTTACTTAATAAAAAAATGCATACAGCCAAGAAACAATTAAGACAATGTTGACAAATCTTCTCATACCGTCAGTATTATGATAAAGTGATATACTTAAACATCATTACAAAATAGTTGGGAGAACATATAAGTCTGTCATTCAGCTGAGAAGCTGAATAGGAGTCTTATCCTTCAAATCAGCTGAAACTGCTGAAATACTCAGTGCCATCATCACAAATGTCCTACAAAAGGACACACATATATGGGTACTCTACTGTACAGTGTATGTCCTGCAGCTTTTTTTTACCCCCACACTCTGAAGTCAGTCAACCCTCCTTTAAAGTATTTGGCTTTTGGCAAGTACGAAGTTGTGTGGCAGGTGAGGGGTTAATGACATGCATGCAGCTGCTAATACTTAACTTCTGAGGCAATATGGTCTTCAGGGGTAATTTATCTAGGCAGGCTCTGACATGAGATGTGACATTTACCATCAAACACAGCTAGGGCGGTTGCACATTTTCTCAGGGCTATCAAGAGCTCCTGTTAGCCTTCCTCCTTTTTGTCTGCTGTATAGATTTTCATTAACCAGATGGGAGTCTCTCTACTTCTGTGAGGCATCTATATACATACTGGTGACTCTGAGCTTCACTGACTAACTAGAGAAGGCTGTTGTTACTTGATGACTTACCAGACAGTTTTGAGTTATATCTCCACAAAATGAGGTGGGTCGAAGAGAAGTAATTGTGAGAGAAAATGTCAGCAACTAACTACTTAGAAACCAGACAGTACTAATTGTAAGAGGAGCTCCAGAAATATTTGAAAGTCTAAAGATACCTGAAAATTACCTCAGAAAGTTTTTGAAGTAAATTAGAGGGTATAAAGAGATATCAACTGTAAGTGGTGAAACTGAGGCTCAAGTACAGGGTGATAAGAACACTTAAGTCTGATATACATTTATTTGTTCAGATCTTCAGATCCATTAGTCAGTTATAAGGCAAGTCTACCATACTGGTAGTAGAATAAAGGTGGCCTGTGGTAGGATTCCTGTGATGCTGAGCATAGGTGGCTTCATCCTTATACCTGGCATAGGCCAGGTTGGCTCTGTGGAGCACCCGATGAGAGAACACACTTGTTTGCTTACAAGGTGACCTTCACGGGGCCAGTGAAGGGGCCTCAGATCAAAAGCAGCCCAAAGTCATGCCTGTGTTGTCCGTTGAGGTGGGCAGATACACCTGAGTTAGCTTTAGGTATATCTGTTTTGGATGAAAGTGCTGGGAAGGCAGGGCCTTTATTTGCAGGTGCCAGAACCCTGGCAGTTTTATTTGGCATATGTTGAAGCCTGGACAGTATATACAACTACATCTCTCTCACTAAAAGGAAGGCAGGAAGGTTCTGCAGTCATACCCCTGACCGCAATGCAGATATATCTTTCCTTGTGCCAGTATCTGGCCTATCAGTTTTGCTCTCTGCCACTGTAAGTATAAATCCACAAGCACTCTGACATTCAGTTTGTCACACAGATGAAGAATTAAAAAAAAAAAAAAAAGAATTAGAATAAAGGGAAGCAAGGTAATTACACTCATCTTCACAATATTCAATTCAGCTCCATCCAGATCTCTAATTTAAGGTCATCCCAATAATTCAGTGAACAAAATAGAAGTGGGTGCCATTAAAAACTGAATATTTACCAGGCTTCAGTGCTCACTGAACATAGCTGTTCTTTACCGTGGTAAATTATTTTTTTTTATTTGCCAAGCTTAAAAGTGAAAAATTCTCAAATACTATAAAAAAATATAACTACAATCTGGATTTAAATGGCACCACTGCTAGTTTTTGTTGATTTTCACACACCAGCTTACAGTTTCTGCTTAATTCTTAAAGGGAATATTCACACCTATGCAAAGAATTTCTGTTTACTTTTCTCAGGACATGGATATTTAGGGATGGATTATGGAGCCATATCTGGTTTAGTCTTCTTGTGAGCCTGAAATGTGTTACACTGTGTGAAGGTTATTCATTGAGGCAGGTGAATGAATGGGTGGTCCTCTGTTCAATTTTTAATCTGCACATTACTTCAGCTGCCGTCTTTGATGATGCTCTCATCAGAGATGCCAAGGGCTAAGTAGATATTGCAGCAGAGCAGCCTTTTTCTACATTAAAATTTCCTACTGTTGCTAAATAGGTACAAGCACAGCTTCCAGAAGTAAAAGTGATGAATAAGCAAAGCAACGTCATCCAACCTGGAAAACAGAAAGGCTAGAAGACATATTCATAAAAATGTTGGCAATGATGAACGTCTTGTCTACACTAGAGCTCCTGGCAGCAGTAACAGCAATAGGAATTTTTTAGGAAAATTGCAGTGATGTGGAGGCATTAAAGTTTGCTCTGGTAGCTCAGGACTGAGGTGTGTTTCTGCAGGGCAATTTCAGACATGATTGCTTTGTTCCTGGAGTACCTACTGTCTCAATAAATCAGATTTTGATTTTCTTTGGTCTGAGTCCATTTATAGGTAAAGTATTCATTTATAAACAGTATAAAGCTGTTTATGAACTGATGCAGGCCCCCTCTTCCTACTGATGTCTCACTGAACTTCTAGTTCTCGCTGGCTGTGATGTTCAAGGTGTCTCTTTGCCAACAGACTATACTGCGATATGGACAGGACTCTGGCTTTCACTATAAGATCTAAAGGAGGGAGAGGGAGGCTGAAGGGTAGAAAGCTCATACTTGGGTATTAGCAGCTTCCATAATTAGCAAACAGTAAAGAGAAAGCAATATAACACAATACAACATACGCAAGGTCTTTTATTCCAGAACTCTTTCTATTTCAGGACTTCCTGCAATGTGAAATTTGAGTCCTTGAAAGCCCTGGCCAAGGAGTCTTCCAGCTAAAAGGTGTTGGGTAAGATAAACAGGACATAGGAGCTGGGCTAGTCTCAGATGCTGCTGAGTAGGTGATGCCAACAGGTTTAAGGACTTCTATCTGTAGCAGGGAATCTCCTTGCTTCAGTGGCTGTGGGTGCTGATTGCACTCCACCCTGTGTTAAGCAGGGTTGTGCTCAGGGCTGGTCCAAGTGATGTGTTACTGGGGAAAAGTGTGAGGCAACCTGTTTCAGGTAAATGGTATCACCTGTTGTAAATATAGACATTTGGATTTTAGAGGGATGCAGTAATCAGTTTTCTGGCTCAGCTGACAGCAGTCTTCTGAATCCCTGGAAACAAGGTAGGTAAAAAGTTCTCTCCTGTTAGGGTAAATTTATGTCAGTCTGAGTGAATAGTTCATATCTATTTTCCCTGAAAACCAGAAACACACTCCCCTTCCTTTGCATTTCAGGGCTAAGCACAAGTGAGGAGTGTTTCTTCTGGGCTGGGGTGGAAGCTCTCTTCTCTATGAGGTTGTGTCTGTGTAAGTATGGAACAGAAACAGGGCATTTCTGCTAGCTCCTGAACCTTAGGAGCCTATAGAAAGACTCTAGGATTTCTCCTGATGGTCACTAGATCTGCAACTTCAGATGCTGGAAAAGTTTACATGGTATGAAACTAAGAATGTGGCTGCAAAACAGTTAAAGTATGTAG
>JAAGNO010030352.1:91209-107623 GCA_033439905.1 Ceryle rudis
TGTTTTGTTTTCCTCATGAAATACTGTGGTCTGCAGCACTGCACTTCTGCAACACAAACACTTGCTTAATTTTAATGTGTTTTTATCCAATAAATGTGAAGAAGTTAAGAAAATATGTATTTCTCCTGACATAGACCTTTAGCGTACAGTTCTTTAGATGTGGTCTTCTCTCAGAAGAGGTTCTGGAACTCACACAAAAATATACCACATGCACAGCAAGTGCTGAATGGAGGATAGCAGACTGCATCATAGAATACCTCAAGTTGGAAGGGAATGAAAAGGATCATATGTTTAATAACCAAATACATATCCAAGCAGACACAAGAACCCAGACAAAAGCTCCTGGGACAGGATAATGCTCCCTTAGCCTAGAACTGGATGGTGTTGGGAGTAACATGTAGATTCTAGCCGTCCTTCCATCAAGGAAGAAAATTTGGGGCTGAATGGTCATACCTACCCTGGCTCATGGTCATACACAGACCTTTGTCATTGCTACTGTGGTGGACAATGCAGTTGCAAAAAATATGGTGGTTAGGAACACTGAAATGGATGCATCTTTATTCATTAAAGTTTGTTCAGTCTTGATTTGTTTGACTAGGGAAAGTTCCTCCCAGACAGCTGCAGAAAACTAAACTTACTTCTTAACAGTGCACAAATGGGCATCTGTATGGTGTTTGTTGTTAGCTACAGGTAGATGTTCATGCCTGTGTATGAAAGAATTCACAACCTTAAAACATAGTCCCCAGAGAGACCTAATGCTTCAATAATGCCATATGTGTAAGCTGTCTTGTGCACCTTTTATCAGCCATAAAAATAGTGGCCTTTCTGGATGATATTATATCCATTCTAAGTTTACAATATATCATGTCTTTCAGAAAGTGGTGGCCTCCTACCAAGAGGGCAGGCATGTTTTTACAAGTGTTAATACAGAGATATTTTTCTTTGTATAAATTAATCCTGTTAAGAAAAGAGTCTTCTTTTGCACTGTGTATAAAAAAAACCAATAGTTTTAAATTTGTATTATCTTGCTGTTAGCAAAGACAGCTTTGCTTTTATCACACAGCAAACAGAAAGAAATCTTAGCTGTAAAATATAATTCAAAAAGAAATCCTAAAATGCTTCCTTCTGCATTTCTTCATCTGGTTGGTTGTAAGCTGCTAAGTCTAGTAGTCTTTTGTTTATTGAATTTATGCTCTTCACATTGTTATATTATTGTACAAAGTACTTGGCTACTACAGCAATGTTATATGAGAGCTAGTGAGAAACAAATGCAGCCTGCTTAGTGTATTTCAAAGCATCTCTCTGTTTACCAGCTGTATCTGTGGAGATGAACTGAAACTAGGATGAAAAGAAATCGCTCTAAAAGGTAGCATGATTTCTGGTTGTGTCTGAGTGAAATATGATGAAAATACTGTTCTGGTTTTGCTTATCTTTGCTTGGATTTTTATTTCTTTATCTAGTTAAAGAGTGAGTGCTGGTAGTGGAGGAGGATGGTAAGGGTCTGGGAGGTGGGGAGCAGGGAGCAGACCTACTGAATAACATGCTCAAGAGCTCTCCTGCACAATGAGATTAGCACGATGTGATCATTTTGATGCCAAGGTGCTAACACAATAATACAAGCGAGTTTGCCAACTTTTCAAATTGAATGTATTTGATTATTTGCTTTTAATTAGTGTGAGTTTTGGAGTATGTACAGGATTGTTAGAGATACATGAAAAGCCTCCTATGGCAGGAGAGTGTATTCTCAGTAAAGATGGTACAACATTGTTCCTTTTTAGCTGTGGAGAATGAGATTTAACAGCTATGTTAAATGTTTTAGCCCATTTCTATTGTGCCTCTGTTTCAACCTATTGGCAAGTCTAAGTGATGCGAGAAAATAAACCTCTCATTTGATCTGAATGTTGAGCACTTTGCTATAAGAAGAATTTCCAGCTCAACTTCAGGGTGCAGAAAATATCACTGATTTGTTTATGGGAGGCTTTATTCCCTCTTTCCCCCTTAACAAGATCTTGAGTAAACTCATGCTGTCTTTTTGTGTTTTGTGGGTTTTGTTTTGGTTTTTTTTTCATGCAGTACTCTCCTTTATGTTCATTTATCTTGAATGCCTTAGTCATGATTGTAGATATTTAAATATCCTTTTAAATGTCAGAAACAGATTGCAGCTCTGGAGGAAATATAACAAGAAAGGAACTGTTTATTTTGACCTCTTCCCCTTTTATTCTGAAGTAAGAAGGAAGACTGGAGGTGTCTCGGGGATTGTTTGGATGATTTACTACTGGCTTACTTCAGGACTTGCCAGTCACTGGGAGTAACTCGCTTCCCTGGACCAGGAGACACGTCAGCAGAAGGGAAAGTAACTCTCATTGTTTGGCACAGACTGTAAGTCAGTGTCCATTTCTCATTTTGGGCGTTACCTGCCTTCACAGAGTTCAGGCTCTTGGTTTTCCCTCATCTGAAGAACAGGAGTAAGAAAGACCCAATACATTCTGTGTGCAGTAAGACAGTCTTCTTTCTACCTATGCTGGTCTCACAGTCATTTATACCCAGTTATATATGCACATACACACATATATATATTTTAAATACTTTCCCCTTAAACAATAGAGAAAAACAAATGGTTGACAATAACAATGGCAGCAGCTCTCCAACAAAAGCATGCAATTATTACAATTATACTATCCTTGATTAGGCTCCCATGCATTGCATTTCAATGTAATTGATGTTGTAGGTTGACACATTGGACACCAAATATTCTCGCCTGTCCCTTCACTCTTTTGTTTCAGAGCCTGATTTGCATTTTCTATGCTTTTAGTAATGAAGACTTAGCACTTTTCCTCCATTAGAAAAAAAAAGAGAGACACAATAATCTGCAACTCGGCACTTGTTTAAGGATTCTGACCCTCAAAAATACCACTTTGCTTCACACATTAGCTGCTTACAAAGAAGGAAGCTAATGTATCATCTAATTGGGCAAACCACTGCATCTGATTTCTCTCAATCAGACTATTAGCTTCGTAATTACCCATCTGCCTCATGTGGAAAAACGGCAAGGCGAACACCCAGCTAATAACATTCTCAAGAGCTCTCTACCACAATGAGATGAGCATGATGTTGTGGGATATAGTCCCTAACCATTTAAGTGCCAAGGTGGTCTCACAATACAGTGGGAGTCTGCCAACCTTCTCAGTCTGAATGTGCTTAATTATTTGTCTTTAATTAGTCTGAGTTTTGGGGTCTGTTCAGGATTGGTGATGAAAAACGAGTGGCAGGAAAGAAAGCCCCTCGAGCTCCCTGGCAGTCTGCTTTACATCCTCTGCTAAAATAGTGGTATGGAAAGTGGGATTTATCTCCTGAGCAGCTCAAAGTTTCCCCTCTCTTCTTTTTATAGATTGGAAGAAGTTTTCTGGGTACCTAAACTAGGGAGCAGGCTTGTCAGAATTCAGATGGAGAATGTTCAAACAAACCTCAGGCTTGAATCTTTTATTTCCTGCAGTTTTACGCTCTTGACTTTTCTGGAATTATTGTCAAACTATGTTAATTTAAGTGAGGAGATGCTCAAATCTAAGATTTTTTTTCTCTTCAGGAGAGAGAGGTACCATTCTCTACTTCCAGCTCTGGATCTGCCACTCCTGGATAGTTCACAGCATCTCTCCCACTCGGTCAGCTTGCAGATTGCAGAAGGCTGGAATGCCCTTGCTACCTGACTCCAAGGTTGAAACCATATGGTCAAGTGGCAGGTGATTCTCTGAAAAGGGCCCTTGGCTCTGTTTTCACTCCCACATGTGGTTTAGTAAAGCCCACATCTGGTTGCAAGTAGAACACAGAGCAAGATGCATCTGCCTAATCTGTTTTCATTGATTTGGAAGCTGAGTGGAGATTTATTAAAGATACATCCAATATTGATCCATATTGACTGATTGCAAATAATTGAGTCTCCCTCATGTGTCCTACCAAAGAGCATATAATATCTCTTGGGTTTTTGTAATTTCTTCTTTTGTCATGGTACCTAGAATGCTGGTTATGGGCTTGAACAGCCAAGTGATAATGATCCCAGCAAGGGAAATAAAAACTCTTAAAGAAAATTTTGGAGGATAAGGAAAAGCACCAACCCATGAAATAATGCTTAAAACTTCTTGTAACAAAGTTGTAACACGTACCAAGTTATTTCTATTATTTCTATATTTCCAGTCAGAAATATTCACACTTTGGCCTTCTGTGGAAACCAGTATCTGAAATGCTGCTGCAACTATTGATATTGGTAATGCTATATGACACCAACGCAATTATTTGTTAGTAACTCAGTACTCTGACAACTTTCTCTGTCCTTCTAGCGGCAGGACTAGCAAGATGTGTACACAGCAAATGGAAACAACCAGATGGTCTTGCAGTTATGACCCTCACTCTCTTCTCTCCCATTGTTTACTGTTATCGCTCATTGTACGTTGTCCAAACCCCTTTACAGGTCTGCCAGCATGGATTGCTGGATAGAGGCCCTAAACTGCAAATTCTTCTCATGCCTATTTCTGATACTGCATAAACACTGTTTAGGCCATCATGGATGGTCTGTGAATCTAATCCTATAAGGCTTTCTCAGGGTAGTAGTTCTTTGTCATGTGAATCACAGTTTTTACTTTCATGGATGGCTCGTGTGAGTAACATTGTTCATACAGGAAATTATTCCATGCAGCTTTGCTTCAAGGTTTTACAGCAGCACAAGCACCACTGAATTTGAATACCCATATAGTGAGCAGCCAGGAGAGGCCACCCCTGCCCCCAGAGGGAGGCAGGCAGAGGAAATGGCTGTACAGGGCTGATTCCAGTGATGAGGTCTTCCACAGTGGGTGCAGGAGGAGTGGTGGCTCTTCCTGGGGGGGGACCCTCTTCCTCTCCTTCTCCACAGCAAATGCCTATAGTACCGTGTTTTTGTGTTTTTTTTTTTTTTGCCAGTTTTGCTGACCCTGGCAGTCTGTTGCCACAGAAAATTGCCTGCATTGACTTTGCACAGAAACAGATCCGGTAATTTTGTGAAGTCCTGTGGCTTTTGCTGCTTGCTACTTTTGTCTAATAAATAATATTTTGCAGTTGAAAGACACCTAGCATTATAGACTCACCAAAACCTTCACCAAATATCATCAAGGGATTCCCATCTGCACCTCTGTGAAACAGTGTCCCTGTTTTATTGACTGCAAAACTGAAGCAAAGCCTTGGGCAATGCTGTGTAGTCATGTAGCTCTGTCAGCTGCCTGCGTGCTTATCCATTTACCAAAATGAGTGCAGGGCCTTAAATAACTTCAGCTCTCTTACTTCAGTGTGTTGTCCTTGCTCAGATGGCATTCTGCTCTTCGGGGTATGGCTTGTATGAATAAGGACTGCGAGACTGTTATTTCAAATGCTTGTTTTCTCTGTTTTATCTTCACCTTCTCTCTTGTGACCTCTATGGGGGAAAGGCTGTGCAGTCTTTGGTGAGACACATCACTTTAGCAGAGGTGTTGACTCACAGCTTCAGATTAAACTGGTATGGCTGAAGTGCTGTTGCTGCCGACCACCCACCCTCCCCTTTACTTCCTTCTCCTGTGATTCCTGGCTCCAGAGCAGGGATGGACCAGCAGCTTTTGAACTGTTACCGTTTATAGCTCAGCATATTACAATAAACTGACATTGGCTCTATTTTTCTTTCATATATTGGCCTGTAAATTGCAGCAGTTCAAGAGCTGATCCTTCTCTGCTCTGAGGTTGTTATTCTCAGTCATAGACTGGGTAATCCTGGGACAAGGGACAAGCCGGCATCCAAGGGCAGGAATCACTGCACTGTCCCAACTGAAAATGTCAGCAAGTGCAATTCAAGACTTGCTCTGTTTGTTGCTGCATGGCTGTGGTAAGCCTCTACCAGTGACAGTGAGGATTTACATTGGCCAGGCATGGGCCTGTTGTTTGGAAAGTTCGAAGATGAGCTGAGAATAACATCATAGGTGGCAAAATGGTGCTGCTGGACCAACAAAAAGTTTCTTCTGAGTCACTTTCCAGATACTGCTGCTGAGTATGACTCTGCTTTTCAGACCATACACATTAACTGGCACTAATTCAGTAGGAAAGATGATGATGGAACTGTCTCAAGTGTCTTAAACTGCAGGAACAGCCTGTGCTATGGCTGGGAAGATACTCTGTCTTTGCTACCCTGTACAATGACAGGGAAATGAACTTTCCTCATGAATGAGGTGCTGACATTTCAGAAGTGGATTTGCCATGTCTTTTAATGTTGTCTGTCAGACAGGAGGATTCTGAACAGAGGTGGTCAAAACATACAGTGACCTGGTGGTTATGGAAGACTTTCAAAGCTGCACTGAATCAGGTTAGGAAAAGTAGCTTTTGGTTTATACTGAGAAGCTGATGGGAATGCTCCTCTCCCTCTTTGGTTCTCCTCTGGCTTAGAGGCTACATCACAGCAGAGTCTTGCTAGACGAACCTCCATACTCACCTGGGAGTTGTATGTTTGTGAGGCTAAATAAAAATAAAGCCAACTGGTTTTAAATGACTTCTGACTTTTGGTTTCTCACTAAACTCAAATTGATGAGTTGTCCTCGTTAAAATGTTACAACTTCCATTTTCAGCCCCATGCCTGTCTCATAACTTGCCAAAATGTAGCTTTCCTCTGCCCCATGGAGCATATTAGTGCCTATTTTGATCAGAAGTGCCACACCAAATTTCATCAGATAAGAGGTGGTGCTCATCTTGTTCTGAATGTCTCCTGTGAGAACAGTAACTTTGGCAGGGGGATTCAATTGGAGTGAATTAATTTTTTTTCAGTTCTGTAAGGGGGGAATGGTTGATGAGCTAGAAAGGAAAATATTCTATGGATTTAATTTTTTACTGAAATTACTGAAAAACCATCACACTTTTTTTTTTTCTTAACCAGGAAGATGCTTACATTTTTTTAGAGAAATCCTCTAAGAAGGTAAGATTTTAGTTTCATGTCTAATTGGTTGTGGGTGTGGTTTTTTGGTTGCGGGTTTTTTTTTTTTTTTCCCAGACATACATCTGCCATCAGTGGGACTTTCTTGCTAGAATAGCATTGATAATCATTGCACTCCTCTGCAAAAGTTTACTATTCCCTAAAAAGTTGGTGACTTATTTCCTCTGCTTTTCTACCTTCAGGAAATTAACTTTACTCTCCTTTTCTGAATGAATGAGGGATGGGCTGGTCTTTAGAATTGTTTCTTAGCAAGACAATGCAATAGCTCATCCTCCTGTCTTCTGGTGATGAGTTCCCTATTAGTTCCACTCCCTGATAGCTATCAGTACTTCAGTTATGTATGACCTGTTCCTTATAGGTCTGTAAAGTCATGCCACTGGTGATATGGTTCAGTTTCCTGTTTGACATGGTGTTTTGGTGTTGTCTTGGGGTCCCCACTCTACTCTTGGTGCATCATAATAACACTTGTGCTTTCTTGGTATGCTACGTGTTTTGTATAGTTGTGAGATTTGTAGATGCCTAGGTAAGAGAGACCCTAGGTATGCCTGGGACAGGTGAAAATGGGCTCCCTTCAGAGGTATAAATATAAAGGACATAATCTGAAAGGGATGGGGGTGTGGTGTGTTTATTCCCAGAGTCTGTTGTCTCTGATGCATTCTGAGAAGTTCTGTAGGATTTGAACAGTTTTTATAGACCATTGCCATACCCGTGCTTAGATGATCAAGCACCCTTATCAGCCCCAGATTTTCAGGGAACAACCCATCATCAGATTCACTGATGTTCCTGATTAATTTGACTCACACAGCACACAAGTGTGCTAAGGAGCTCAGTCAAAAGAAAGTCTTTTTCATGATTCCTTTTTCCTCTTCCAACAAAGCTGGCAGGGCAACTGCCCAGCACATGTGAATCAATGTATTTATACTTCTGGGAAGTCACTTCTTTCTTTTATTATTTTTATTATTAGAAACTTTTGGTTAATTAGGTTGAAGTACAGAGTGGACAAAGGAACCAGAAGGGTGTGTTGTGACTTTAGTCAGAGCAACATGGGTGCTGTTCCCAGGCAAAGATTAGTATCTCTCTTGCTGAGAGATTCTGGTATGTAGCCAGCTCTGAACAGTCAGTATTGCCATGCAGCCACCTCTGGAGTGGAAAGTAAGTGAATTTAGGTTGCAGGGGCTAGGACAAGTCTCTGTTCTTATAAGTCACATGAACTGTAATGCCAGACACAATTTATCTGTAGTGTCTTATCTATTTCAAGAAACTATTAAAAAACCCCAAATCTTTGTTAAAATTTGAACCTTACTAAAGGTATTAGAAATACCAGACTCAAACGACAGAATAACCCTGCTCTGCGTCATTTGACAGCACTTCTTCCTTCCATGATTTAGTTTTTTCTAAAAACTGCTATCAACCAACCAGTTTTGTTTGAATATATAGGATCCAGTGTATTCCACCAAACATGTTCAGTGCCAGGCTACAAGGTCACTTCATAAAAATAGTGCACTGTCTCTATCATAACCTAGACCTATTTGCAATTCACCCCTTTCACCTTGGCTGCAAAGCTCTTTGTTCTCATCATAATATAATGTGAATATTCATAATAATAAGCTGTTATTGAATGGTGGTGTCCAAACTCTTATTACTTGCAGCAACACTTGGGGTAATGAAGAGTTCAATATTATCAGTCACAGATTTAGTTTTGATAGCAGTGTACTGACTTCTGCTATGTGGAGAGACTAATGTAGCTGGACTGAAAAGGACTTTATAAACAACAGTTTTGCTTAGGGCATCATCTGTCAATCATTTACTGTGAGAGCTTGCAAATGAGGTTAGTGTGCTGGGTATGCATGTTATCTGTTGTTTAATCAAGTCCTTGATGCACTCTTCGTGGTCCTTCTAGATTCCTGGAGGAGACTCTGGACAGGGATCCAAAAAAATTGTCAAGAAGTGCACCTGGAATGTCAAAGAGTGATAGAAAATTCTAGTCAGATGATGTCCTTAGAGAGGTTAGCAAGCCTGACTTGTTGACAGATGAACTGGAGAGTAATGTCTGATTTCAAAGAGAATGACTTTTATTCTTTTGGTGGGTTTTTTGGTTTGGTTTGGTTTGCGTTTTTTTTGTTTGTTGTTTTTGTTTGTTTTTTTTGTCTGACAAAATGAAGCTGAATGAACTGGAATTTATGAAAGATAATATTTATAAAATTATTTTACTGCATAATGAAGTTTCTCATTCCATTAAGTAATATTTTAACAGTTTACACTGAAAATGGGCTTCTTTTAAAAATACACTGAGAGGTCATTAAAGTATGATGACTTTTATAGTGTCTAAGTTAAAGAGACCTATGTCTAGCCATATTACAGGGGCAGCTAAACTCTCTCTGGGCACTAGACCAATTGATTGCTTTATGATACAATCCCATGTTTTGTACCAGTTTCCTCAAGCCTGCCCGTGTCCTGGTGAGGGGACAACCTTCTTGTAACACTTTATGTTCTATGAACAGATAAGGCAGCTGCTGTTATACTGAAGGACAAGGAAGCACCCAAGACCATCTGCCAATTAGGTCTTGAGAGAAGGGAAGAGACCATCAGGAAAGTGGTATTTTCCCTCTGATTAATAAAAGAGGCTGAAGCCCTCTTTCTTTATCTCCTGCTCTGGTGAGACTTCTTGATGGGATTTCACCTGGTTGCTCAGCAAAATCTGCCTTTTGATCTTCAGTGAGGCCCCAGAACCTCACTTTTAAAATTCAATTTTTAACACAAGGCTACTATTTTAAATTGGAAAGGACTACTTGTTGGGAAAGGAAAATATATTTGGTCCCACTTGGACAGCAACTTAGAGCTGCTGCATTCCTGGTGCAAGGGGAGTAACCAGGAGTGATAACTCTTGCGGTGGCTGCACAGTTGCTGGCACCCAGGGAATTGGTGGGTTTCTGTCCAGTTTCAGTGGACAGGTGTCACTTCCACATAGTGAAAAAAACAATCTTCAAAAGCAGGCATTAATTGGCCCCCTTGTTGGCAATCTCAGCAGAGATGCCAGAGTGAATGGGCATGAAATCCCACTCAAACCCTTCGTGGTTTTCTCCTCAGGTCAAGGTTGAGGTGCTTTGGCAGAGAAGCGTGAGGAAAGCTGACGCTGCTGCTGTCAGTCTCCAGGTCTGTCAAGCTGCCACCTTTTTTAAGCACTAAAATGCAGGGGTCTGGGCTTTTAATGTAAGTTTTTATTACCATGTTAAACTCTGTGCTTTCAGAAGTGTTGTTCTTTGTGGGGATTGTAAATAACTGTGAATAAGGGAAATTTCTAACCTGCTTTTAAGGAAATACATACAGCAACTTATTATTTACCTAGGGTCTGCCTTCCATAACATTTCAAACATACACAATCATAGCCTACCACCATTTTCTGCACAGAGTAAGGGAGACCCCACTCCTTTTTATGCAGTCCATGGGACTTAGAATAGGTCACGCCTACAAGTTATACTTTTTTTAATAGATGCCATATAGGTCCTAAGAATTTATCCTCTAGCTAGAAATTTCATCAAATACATTGCTTCATCATCAAATATATCAAGGGTAGAAGCTTTTTAAGGCAGTACTATGATTTTAGGGAGCCTAATTCAAGATACCTGGAGGTTTGTGAATGACAGCATTCATCTATACAAGGACATTTATGTAAAAAAGACTCACCGATTCTTTAATACACACAAATGGTTTGGAAGGGATGTAGATTTTTTTTTTTTTTTTTTTTTTTTTTTAAAATCTCCTCCAGAAGATTGTGTTGCAGCATCCTCTGGCAGCACACAAAGTCTTTGGTTCCGTTCTGCATTTATGCACAAGCTAACAAGGGAGTCTGTAGGGACAAGCACAGAGCAGTCAGACAGCAAGACCTATGACACCAGCTTTTCCAGGGCTTGCTTTCATCTCTGCAAGTTATTTCTTAGAAAAGACAAACAATCCATTAAAAATCTTGACTACTTTTCTGCTTTCTGAAAGCTTCTATAGAGAGACTTATAGTTGCTACTAATGCTGTTATAGTATGAATTTCTGGCCCAGACCCTGAGGGCTGTTTACTTGCTGTCTGATTTATTTATTTATCTGTTTCACTAATGCTTTGCAAAACCACAGAGGGTATTAGCTCAGCTGAGAGCAGGTAATGTTGCTGAGGGAACTGCTTTCATTGTCATTTTCCTCCTTAATGTTCTTTAAAGCTTTTGTGCTGCAACTAGCTCAAATAAGCTCTGCTCCAGAATTTGTGCCAGATAAGTTTTTCCCTAATTTAGTGCTCTCGGTAAAAGAGCTGTGCATTATCTATATAAAAATGTTTTCTTGCAAATTTCAGTCATGTATTTTTATACTTTTTTATCTAAAATAGGTTATGGGAAACAACTGAGATGAGGGTCTACCTAGGGAGATTCCTGCATATGCTCAGATTTTGGTGCCTACAGTTCTGCTGTGGCTCCTTCTACTGTAACATTAACAATACAAATGAAATAAGCCTCAAAGCTGCAGAAAGCTGCTTTTAGGTTGCACCTGTGCAGAGCTGAGTTCCGGACAGCAGTGTAAATAAACCAAATGCACAGGCTTGCCTTTCTTTCCAACTTTCCTTCTGTTTCTTTTTTACCTGTCTCTTCTAGCAGCCAAAATCACGTTACTGCAAATCTGTTGAAACCCAAGAAATTCTGGATTAGAGGTGGGCAAATAGCTGAATGTGGCCAGAACAAATCCCTGGACTTGGAGAGAAGGAAAGGTGTTAAGGGGGAGCAGCTGCCACTGTGTCCACTCTGAAGGGCCACACTTCACAAGGAAGTTAAGAAGGTTTGAGTTTAGGAAAGAGTGGCTGAAAGAATTACCTGAATGGAAACCTGGCTTGGAATGCAGGAGTCAAGGATCTGAATACATTTTTGTTTTGTTTTGTTTTGTTTCTTCAAAGGGAAGGTTAAACAGTGATTAAAAATATTTCCAGGGGGGAAAAAAATACAAGCAGTAGCATGAGCAAAAAGCCCAGGGCTGGAAGACGAGGTTTGATTAATTCAGACTATATATAAGGCACATTTTTATCAGGGAGGATAATTAATTGTTGGAACAACTTAAGGGCTGAAGTGGTTTCTCTGTCAGTGTAAAATATTGCCTGTTGTGCTGTAAGATGTCTTCCAGTTTAATCATGGCTTTCGGATTCAAAATGGCAGATAATAGGGATACAGACAGTATGGAAAAGATGAAAATAAGTGATAACACTGATGCTTGTCTACTGGTAAAAAAGATATGAAGTTTATCAACGCTGATTTGCACAATATGTTGTTGTTTTTTCTTTTAGAATTGCTTTCAGAGGCAAAAATTAAAAAAATACAGATCTAAGAAAAGTTATGACATACACAGTGTTTCAACTAATTTGAAATAACATAACTTTAAAAAAAAAGAATTATTAAAGAGCTGTCTTGTTTTAGTGCCAAACTGTTTTAAGACACTGAAACTGGAGAGAAGAATATTTTATTGTAGTATTCTAGAAATAGCACTGTCTCTATCTTCTTACCGTGAAGTACAAAACCCACAAAGTATATTCCTATATGTGTAAGCGTAATGCACTATAAATATTGACATGTTGGAGAAAATACCAATAGATTAAGGTTACATAAAAAGAACTCAAAATACAATTCTGAAATTAAGCAATTCCTAAATATAAAGTATCCCAAATGAAGTTTTTATTGTGTTTTTCCAAAATACACATTTTACTTTATTTTTTTTCTAGTTGCATCAAGATGGGTGTGTTTATAGGAGTACCTATGTAACAATATAATTTGGAACAGCTGTAAGTGTGACATTTTTGTATTTGGAAGGGTGAGATCTGTGTTTCAAGGATTCAAACATCTTTGTTTCTTGCTTGAAATCACTTGTACTGTAGATATAATCCCACTTGGATGTCTTATTGTTGTTTACATTTGTCAATTGTTGAATTTAATTAACAACAGTTTTGAAAAAGAGGAAAAAAGAAGTGAAAAGATGAAATGCTAGATGAAATAAGACAGGCTGGAAATTGTGATTGTTTAAATAAAGGCCAATTAGGCAGCCTCAGGGTAGGGGTTTAAGGGAATAATTATCATCCTGCTTGGTCAGAACATAAGCAATAGATGGTTCAAGTGCTCCAGGCTCTGATCCATTAAATGAATGCCCCTGTAGTGGTCTAACTACCAATACACATCCTCGAAGTAATATTTCCTCTGAATTTCATCTTTTAAGTATTTACGTAACTTACATACAAAAATTATGTAACCTCCTGTAAAGTCTGTTCTTCTCTTTGGGCTAAGATGTGTGACCAATTCACTGTGTATTAGGCTGTGGTCATTGCCTGCACTTTGGTTTTGGTTTTTACCTTATTTACCATAGCAAAGGTATCTATCTGCTCAGGTACCATGGAGTAGCAACACTAAGGCCCATTTACTCCTGTTCTAAGTTTAGCAGTGGAACAGTGCATTCTAAAACTTCTGTAATTTCTGCTTTGGTCAGAAAGATCTGAGGATGTTGTCTAGAAGGTCAGTGAATGTGCTTTAAAAGTAGGTGTGGCTGCCAGTTACTTGAACTGTGAAACAGTGCGAGTACATTTTTCTATTAGCTCTGATAAAACAAATAATTCAGGTTAAAAGAAAAGAAAAAAAAAAAACCCAACCAAAAGTTTTACTGGTGATCACTCAACATTTAAGTAAAATTAAATTTCTATTGATTTAAACAGAAAGAAGATATGAGTGATATGGGTTGCATAAAGAAATATAATAGGAATTACACAGCTGCATTAATTTTATGTACTGGTAAATGTTTGAAATATAATTTTATTATGCAATGATGTTGGGTATAGCACCATGAATAATTTCTCTTCTGCTGCAATGCCCACAACATTAAGTCAGTTGATATATCTTTTGGGTTTATCTCGCTGTTTGCCTTTTATTGTCATTCTTTTTTTTTTCTCTGTCCTCATGTTTGCTTTGCTCCTGTTGCATCTGGTTGTAACCTGGATTGTAAATTTTCTCAGGTAAGAGGCCATCCATTTAGTAAGTATGTATGTAGTGGCTCATGGAGTGGAGTACCACAATAATAATTCTTGACGATGAGGGTGCTGAGACACTGGAACAGGTTGCTCAGAGAAGTTGTGGATCCTTCACCCCGGAAGTATTCAAGACCAGGCTGGATAGGGCTTTGAACAATCTGGTGTAATGGGAGGTGTCCCTGCCCATGACAGGTGGCTTGGAACAAAATGATCTTTAATGTCCCTTCCAACCCAAACTATTTTGTGATTCTATGAGTAATTATATCTGTTGTATTGGAGCTCTGCCCAGGGAGGAAGTTTTGTAAGACTAGGTTGTTAATATCCAGCAGAATCCATAGGAGTTGGGAAGGAACAGAAGATATATGGTAAACATTGCTTGGAGCATACAGCTTTGGCTGAAAGGGTGAAGGTGGGAAAAGGTAACCAAGCATGACTTTTCATGAAGGTCTTGACTTTTTCAATACCATTTGAGGAAGGAGATGGCTTTCCTTGAGGTAGAGGATACATTTGGAAACAGACGTCTTGTGAGTAAGAAGATCTGTGCTTCTAACCCTATACCACTGAAGTCAGTGGAATCTTTACTTCTAATGTCCACAGATGATCTTATGTATCAGGTCCCATGGGAGGAGTGCCACATGCCTGCTTATCACTGTATGGCTTCTGGGACATGGTCTGAGCTCTGGCACACTGAGATCACATGGGGCAGTTACTTTAGATAGTACAAGTATCAGAGAGGCAGCCTTCAATGGGGACATATGCCTGAACTGCTGCAAAACTGTGAACTAGGTTGGGAACTTGGAACTTTTCCTCATATAAGGAACCATGAGAGAGAACGCGGCAGGGATTGAGCAAAATTGGTGGCTTAAGCGTTGAGAGAGAACTTCTGAGGCATGAGAAAATCACAAGATAAAATTATCCTTGGGAAGCAGCACTTACAGCATTGAGTGGTGCAAGAAAATAAAGGTGGAGGAAGTTTCTAGAGAAAGCATCCTTTAAAAGTACTACAGTTTTTGATGTGATAAACATCATTCAAAGCAAACAGAACAGCTGCAAAAAATGATAAAAATCACTTGAAAGTTCATTGATTTTGCAGTAAAACTGAAAGTACTTCACTTTATAATAATTGTTCCTCTCATGCTTTCAAATCTTGTACTTGAGCTACAAGAGTATTCAGGTCAGGGTTGCATTCAGAAAATAGGCACAAAAAGACAATGAAGCTCAACTAGAGAGATACTTTAATCATGAGCTAATTTGCAAACCAAAGCAAAACAAAAATCATTTTTGTCTAAGATTATTAGAAGATGCTAATTCTCTGCCTAAAATTATTTTTTTCTGATACCAAAAAAAAAAAATCCAACTCTTTATCTTCCTAATTAAATTTCATAACTTGGCTTACGTGGTTTTTTTTTTTGGTGTTTTCTTTTTTTTCTTTTTTTTTCTTTTCTTTTTTTTTTTTTTGTGTCTGAGGACAATGTGCATGTGTTATTCAAATATGAGCTCCTCTGTAGTATAAACTCATATAAACATTGTCCTGATGGTACTAAACTAATGATAGTGCTCTTTGTAATTACTTTCTTTTGGTTTGTAGCTATATTTAAAATAAGTGAGCAGTTTTCATGTAAGAGAGACATGAGTGCAAATGGAGCCCTGCTAAGTGTATGCAGCTCTGTAAAATTTGTAAGAGACTTAAAAAATGCAAACCAAAACCAACACCACTCCCCACCCCCCCTAAACCTATCAATTTAAAGCAATGTTGGGTAGCAAGAACATTTCTGTGATCATATGATAAGGACTCTCAGCATCAGTTAGGCAAGGGAAGAATAAAGATTATTCATTTGAATTAAAAATGTGAATATATTGTTTGTTATATTTTCTGGAAACATTTACCAGACTTTTTAAAAAACATTTACTATGTTTTCTGAAATAACCATGATGGTGACTCTGTATGTGAGCACACAAATACTTAGAGTTGCTTGCAGACATTGTATATAAATAAATTGAAATATTTTCTTGTACATTTGTGATTTTGCATTAACATTTTCTTCAGATATCACTGATAGCCACCTAAAGGCTCTCTGGAGTCTGTACATGCATCTTGTAGCCTATGAGTAATTTGTCTAATAGTTTGGCTCAAGGGGCTATTCAAGTACTTAGTTGAGACATAGGCTTAAGAACTTGACTGAATTTGGTCTTGTGGGGTTGGATATCATCCAATCTGGGACAGTCATGACATCACCTATTTTAGGAGACCCTTATGCATTATGAGCAATGGGGTATGAAAAGTTAGTAGGCTAGCTGAATGCACTGTGTACAGGAAGAAGTATTTTGTGTGAACTATTAGCCAAATCTGCAACACCTCAGCCCTCATGATTCATGAACAACTGAGTGTGCTGGCATGGAGAGTAAAATAT
>JAAGNO010030352.1:107731-122094 GCA_033439905.1 Ceryle rudis
TTTGATTAAGTCCTTCATTTCAAAAGATATTTTTGCCCCAAGGCAGATTTCAGAAGAGGTAGAATCCCATTCTTTCTCTCTTTCTCTTTTTTTTTTTTTTGTTTTGTTTTGTTTGTTTGTTTGGGTTTTTTTTTTTGTTTGTTTTTTTTTGGTATACCTCATGGCATCTTTTGCAAGGCAGCTCATCTTGTTTTGCCCTCTTCTTTGTTTACAGATTATGCAGTCTGTGCCTGCTGCAGCACTGGCGCTCTCTGAGATATCTCCTTCTTTCCATCACCTAGGGCAAAGATGGACCTAGACCTTGCACCAGCTGCCTGAGCTGTGGTTCCTGGGGAGTCCTCCAGCTTTGTCTTCTCCAATTCATTCTGACTGCTGTGCTTCCAGCCAGGCCTGCTGGTGGACAAAACCAATACCCTACCTTGAAGACCCTATCTTGCCTTCTCTCCTGTACTTTGTTCATTAAATAGTGCTCTCTGCATGTCCTTCTTTAACCAAACACTCCCTGAATCACTGATTGTGTCCTCTCCCTACATTTTTGATCAGTTCTTCTAACCATACAAGTCTGATCATTCTGGTGTGCTCAGTAAAATACATCTCCCATTGCTGCTGTCAGCAATCTGCAATCTTATCATTGCTGATTTGTCAGGTTTCCCAGGAGCCAGGGCAGTCATGAATTTCCAGTATTTTTTTTTTTATGCTCCTTTGTGCACATCAGAAAAAGCAACAGTGCAAGTGCAAGTACCAGGTGTTGGAGTGTTACTGTTGGCTGTTGGAAAGCTCAAACCCTCTGTTCTGCTTCTTGACATTTTAGCCTCATAGTGATGCACTGTGCACCAAGTTTCAGAAGTGAAAGTTTGTGATAGACTGAAAAGAACCTTTACAAATATGTATTTAATACTGTTAAATCTCTGTGAGCCTGTGTTTTTATGCAGAGAAGCCAAAGGAAGGGGACTATTATACAAAGTCATGTGTTTATATGTCTTTTTTTTCAAGGTCTATCACAAACATTTGAGGGCAAATTTAAATGATGCTTCTGAGCCAATCTTTCCATCTCTTTTATGAAGCAAGGGGTTTGACTGCTCTGAACTAACGTAAAACCACTCTGCATTGGGAACAGCCAGATGCAATGAAATCAGAGCAGCAGATTTTTAAGTAAGAGTGAGCTGTCACTTTTGACTCTGGAAACTTTCTAATTTCTCACCCCCTCACATTTGAGTTCTTCTCAAAATGAACATTTTTACTAAAAGTGTTTGGTTTTTCCCCCCCTTTTAATTTGTTTTTAGACTGTGTAATACTGAGTAACGCCAGTGGAAGAGCATCTCTCAGTGCAGTCCTGTTTTTGCTGACAGCCAGTGCATCATACAGATGGCATAGCTAACTATACAACACTGAAGTTCTTCCACTAGACGTATGGCCTGTATCTACTTTATTCCTGAGCTTTGTCTTGGCACTAAAGAAATAAGTTGTACCAAAACCTCATATTATGCTTGCATTTCCCTTGTAGATTTCTTGCTGCAAGAGGAAGATAAGATTTGTAGGCGATGTCAAGGCCTGGGCTGGAGCCTTCTGCCTACAGGGATGGTGTCCTTGGGTGACTATCCCAGAACTTTCTTCAGTTGTTCCAGTGCATCTGTGAAAGAACCAGCTCCAGATTAATAGGCTGGACAGTGAGTAAATCTGGTCTCAAATCCATTGATAAAACACAAGTGGCTGCTAAATTCACACTTGTCCTGCTATGCCATTACAGTGTAACAAGCTGCTTGATGAAGGAAGAGAGTAAAACATCTGCAACATGTGTCACTTCCATGTTAATCTCATGCTATTCTTCCAACAGGCCTTCAGCTATTGTTTCATGAAGTGTATGTACTAGTCATTGAAGACCAGTCTGTCCAGAAGCTATATTAGTTTACCTCTCACTTCAGGGCTGACATGTCATTACAGTTGGTTCAGTATTTGTGTTGTAAGCCATTTTGTGAGACTGCCAGCAGAGTTACTCCTCTCCAACTTGAGCAAATGTTGGCGCTCTTTTTTTTTTTTTTTTTTTTTTTTTTTTTTTTTTATTTAAAGGGATAATGCAGCTGTTTATTCTGTCTTGTGGAACGTAACCAGTCTTCCAAGGTTTGAGAAAACTTGATGAAATCAAAAGCTCTGCATTGTAGTATCTCTGATGAGAAGCTATTAAGCTTCAGTGATTAATCATTTTGTAACTTTTTGACTTAAGCATCACTGGACTGTTTTGTGCTGGATTTATTTTTGGATCACTTGTAATTCACAACTGGGTAGGGTTTGGTTCATTAAATTGCGAAAGTTTTCAAGCCAATGCTTACATTGTCCATCAATATCTTGGCAGAATTATCCATGATTCTCCTTAATTGTGGGAAGCGGTGAGAATGGGCATCCAATTAGGGCATTCATTGTCTCAAACATCCATTCCTGTTTACGCTTCTTGGAAGCTTTCTCAATGTGCTGTGTTGTACTGGCCTGAGAATCACACTGGTCCTGACCTACTTGGCCTGTTAATCTCACTCATCCTCTGTTTGTCCCTTTGTCAGAATTTTGTAGTCTGGGATTCTGGGACAAAATATATAGATGTCTTTGTCCTTTGGATACTCCTTGAAATGCCAAGTTTCTGGGCTCTCTAAAGCCAGTGAGCTTAATAGGTGAGTGAAAAAACAAACCTCTTACAGTTATTTCTCGTGAGAGAAAATTCTGCTTCACAAGGTATTTCTGGAGCACCCTGACAGCCTTCCCCAAAGTACAAAGCAGTGCACTGTAAAGATTATTTTATGGCTTGTAGTGCAGAGGCTATTTTGTCTTCTGCATGCCCCCCGCCCCCTAGACGTTGAATAGCGTCTCAGGTAAGATGGCTTTGCACAGTCTGCACATGGCAGCGCTGATGTGCACTGCAGGGATCCCCGAGGACCCTTAGGAACAATCAATCATTGATCACTCACAGCAGCCAAACAGGCTGGTGGCCAGAACAGCATCTCACACCACAAGTTCACTAGCATCTAGGGATGGACATAAACCTGCTCTCTCCATGGCTGCCTCTATCAAGGAAGGAGTGTTGTTGACTGGGCCTGTCCTCTCACAAGGATTGATCTTTTCTACAGTAGAATTAATGTAATGGCACTGATATGCCTGCTTTTAACTACTACGTTGCTGTCATGGAATCCTGGCTCCTCTGGGGACAGGGCCGAGGAGGTCCTTCTGCCTCAGCCATGTTTGTCAATGCTAAAACTAGCATTATGTCTTTTACCACAGGTGTCCAGATTGCTTATTTATCAATATTCACAGCTTTAAAAGATTCAAGAGTATTTATTCCTTTAATAATAATTAGCCCTGTGCTATTTTCTGCACACCTAATGAAATTGCAGCAGGCTGGCATTGCAAGAGTGAGAAGTGCTCAAGGCCCCTCACTGGAGACTACTTGAATGACTTTGGCAGGAGTGCAGCATAGGTAGACCCTCATGGCGGACCAACACATTGGAAAAAGTAGGCTTGACACCGCCTTTGCTTTTCATGTGGTGATTTTGAGATATTTTTCTGGTGTAAAGCAGCCAACGTATGATCAGACCATGCCTTAGCCCTGCACAAGTGAAGCCAGATTTGGCCAAACAATGAAAACCCAACTATTTACGTATAACCTTGTGTTTGAAAAGGTGACCACACTATTCCTGTGTGTACCTATGTAAATGTATTTTAAAAACACATCCATTTGAAATGTCCTTCTTAAGTATAGCAAGAGCCCTATAGTTAAGGGATCTTGGTTTAGGGGAGGAGGGTTGATTAGAAATAATAATAAATGCTGTAGAATATGGCCATGCCACATTCAATCTGGTAAACCTCTTATGTCTTGCAACCCGATCATGAATTTTCTGTGTCAGTGGGTGTGTAATCACTCTTAATACAATGATTTACAGTTTGTGTGCAGACAACAGATACACACACTCAAATTAGGAAGGACTATCCAGAAAATGTTATATTTATAATTAAATAACATTCCAACATTCTATGTGCACTGAGACTAAAATCTATTAGGAGTTGGGAAAATGTAGCAGTAATTTTCATCTGAAAATCTGTATCATTAAGGAATTGTCCAAGATTAGACCCCTACAAGCATTAGCTTGTGAACACTGGGGGAAAAAAAAAAAAGAGCAACAGCTTTAGGCATTAATGTGGTTAATCCCACAGCGTAGCACTTGGTTAGAGTCAGGATTTGGAATTATAGCTCAAATGGTGATATTTCAAGGGGAAGGTCAGTTTGAATCAATGATAATACTTTACATTTTTACAGTGCCTTCTGAATAAGAACCTCAGAGGGGTTTATAGACATTAGTGAATTAAGGTTCTCAGATCTCTGCCAAGACTGCAGTTTTATCCTTGTTGTATAGAGGGGCAAAACAGAGTCATGAAGAATTTAAGTGTCCCTGCTGTAACAGCAAAAGGTAACAGCAAAAGGTGATGCTGTGCAGGGTGCTCCTGGATCAGTACAGCTCTGCAGGGAAACATGGGCATGACTGTGGGGAGCAGGAGGTGCCACTGGCAGCAGCAGGGATATGGTGAAGGGCAACCTCAGGATGATGAGTTTGGTGCTGGCATTTTGTGGTTAAGAGTAAGCGATTTCTTTCCTCTTGGTACCTTGTCGTGCATTTTATTGCACATCCTCAACATGGGCTTTTTATGGCACTTCCCATTCACAGTGACTGAGCTGTTTTGTGCTGCTCTATGTCCTGGGAGAGTCTGCTTAGCTTCTACTCGGCAATACTTCCTAAAAGAGAGAGAATTTTTGAAATTCAGTGGGAAATGATTTTTCTAATATCCACCTCCCCCCCCCTCCCCCCAAACGTGGGGGAATGGAATTCCAAGATGGACAGTAGTACTGTTCTTATGTATCAGGAGGCAGGGATAGGAATTGAGGATATTGACAAACACCATGCCTGGGAGTTCTGTATTTCATTTTGAATATTGTTTCCAGTGGCTTACAACACAACTTATTGCTCAGAGTGAGACTCAACTGAAAGCAATTGCTAATTAAATTTATGTCTAAATGAATAAATCTCAACTATTCAAACCCTGTTGATATGAATAGTTTATATTATAGTGAACATAATTATTAGTTTCAGCGTTTAATGAAACATATTGTTCGATACAGATAGTAGGACTAGGGAAGTGATGGTGCCCCTGTACTCAGCACTGGTGAGGCCACACCTCAAGTACTGTGTTCAGTTTTGAGCTCCTCCCTACAAGAAAGACATTGAGGTGCCGGAGCATGTCCAGAGAAGGGCAACAAAGCTGGTGAAGGGTCTAGAGCACAAGTCTTATGAGGAGACGCTGAGGGAACTGGGGTTATTTAGTCTGGAGAAAGGTAGGCTCAGGGGAGACCTTATCACTCTCTACAACTGTCTCACAGGAGGTTGTAGCGAGGTGGATGTCAATGTCTTCTCTCAAGTATAATGTGATAGGACAAGAGGAAATGGCCTCAAGATGCACCAGGGAAGGTTTAGTTTGTATATTAAGATATGTTTCTTCACTGAAAGAGTTGGAACAAGCTACCTGGGAAAGTGGTGGAGTCACCATCACTGAAGGTATTTAAAAGACATGTAGATGTGGTGCTTAGTGACATGGTTTAGTGGTAGACTTGGCAGTGTTTGGTTTACAGTTGGACTTGATGATTTTAAAGGTCTTTTCCAACCTAAATGATTCTGTGAAATTCTTATGACAATTTGGACTAATAGAATATGGTAACCTTTATTTGCCTCAACTTGACACCTGATTTGACTGTGAATTAATATAAGTGCCTAGAAGAGTTTCATAATTAAGTAGCCATTGTGACTCCTTTGGCCTGTCAGATAAGTTACTTATCCAGTGTCCGTTCTTTAGAAAGCAGCATTTGAGGCAAACCAATAAAGTTCTGTGAAATGTGAACAGGGTGTTCTGTTCTTTGTTGTCCCTCTGCCCATACAAATAGAGCCCTGGACAGCTTGTGTACATACTATTGAGACTCAATTACACATGTTACCCCCATAAACATTTCAGCTCAGCCTCTTTCCTCCCCTCCCCTTGCCACAACCTTGAATGAAGGAAGAGCCGGGAGCTTCCAGTCTCTGGGATACTTAAATATATGCAAGTCCTAAAAATTACTGTGGGCTAAAAAGATACTGTCCAGCGATGCATGTATGCAGATGTGCTGTCACAAGTAAATTCCTGTTAACTACCTTTGCCTATTTTGCCACTTATTGCAGAGCAGAAAGCCTGTAAACAGATTCACTTTGGCAGACTAGAAGGCAAAAATAAAAAGGAATAGATAAGAGGGAGCCCAGGGGATTCAAGTCCTCTAAATGCTTTGCAAATAGATTTAGAGGGAAGGGAAAGGCTGGTTTGCTGGAAGCGGGGTCCCTGTGATACACAGCTCTATGGTATCTCGTGGGCCTAATGACTAGAGTTTAAGCTCTTGCAGCCCCATGGAAAGATTGTAAACCCCATGTGCCATGTACTAAGGGACTTTGATTAAGGAATTTAATGTGTCTTGTTTTACTCTGAGGAATGTAATCCCTGGCACTGAACAACTGAAAGACATTTGGTAACTACAAAGATATTTCCAAGTTAAAATCTTTATGTTCAGGGAAAAAAAAAAAGGTAACAACAAGAAAACTGCTGAAGAAAATAAGGCTCTGAGCTTTGCTACCTAGAAAATGAAGGTTAGAAGTCCACTTATCTTGATCCACTTGATGAACTTAATTTATGCTGTAAGAAAGCCCTGGTTTCCATCTTGCACCTTGAGCTCACATGCATGAGTTGATCTGCTTGGACTTGCCTTTTCCAAAATTTAAAGAGGATTCCATAAGGCTTTACAATATGTACTATTGCTCCCCTTATTTTAAATAACAACAAGGTGGGACAGGATTGTCATTCATCACAGGCACATTTTTTTAGCTGAAAGGTCAAAGTATTAAGGGATTTCTCAAGTGTAATAGAAGTTTAATTATGATGTAAATAACTCAGGATCTAGGGAGATGTTCTCTTGCAGAGTGTCGATAAATTAGGAAGAAAACAAGATATATGCTTATTTATTCCTATATTCTTTTCACTATCCCAGACATACATAAGTAGCAATATTTCGTGGCAGTTGCTTGTATTCTACAACAGCGAGTAATAAGGCCCCAAGAAAATTATTTGCTAAGTAGAAGGAAGAAAGGCCAAACTTGTAAAGGAAATAATGTTACTTTCAAGGTTCTCAGGGGATATTAGAAACAATGGAGAGTAAAACAAATATTAGAATGGCATATAAAAGGTACTTGACAGTTTTTACCTCTAAGGGCCCAAACAATATTACTGCAAAATGCTATGATGTTATTCTATTGGCAAGAATACAAGAGGGAGCAAGCCTAGGAGATGCCAGCTATTCATATTATTAAGAACTCAAAGAACAGAAAAATGAATAGGTAAATTGTAATAAGAGCTGAAGAGATAGCACTTAATTTAGTTATTAAAGTCCATTTAATAGTGGAACTTTCACAATTAAAGTGACTCACCCTGTAGCTAGCAAGAAAACAGTGCCATTGCATGTAGTTTGTGTAAAAGTCTTCACGGACACCCCAGGCTCTTTACTCAGACTTGTCCATATAAAAGATGGAAGTTTCCTACTCATGTCTGTTAACATTGTTTCTCCTTTGTTTCTGTAGGTTCTCTGCCACAGCATCTGATTCTGATCAGTCATGCTTCATTCACAAGCTTCTACAAGGTCAGCACCAGGTGGGCAAACACCATTTAAAAGTAATACTGCTAATGAGTGGGAGTAGAGAGCAAGATGGTGGTGTCCTTTCTTAGTTTAAACAAAGATTGCTAAAATAAAGGCTCGCGTGTGTACTAATATAAACAGTTGTGCTTCTTTAAGGAATACTGTCACACCCCCTGGTGAAAGAGGGGATTTCACCCCCTCCCAGCCATGTTCACAAACTAACGCTGGTGTCTTAGTTGCAAGTCGGACTTTATAATTAATTTCAGGCCTTGGAGTAAGGTGAGAAGGCGATGATGGTGATACTCTGTGCTGTAGGGTTGGTTTTTAATTTGTTTTTTGGTGGGCGTTGTCAGGTTGGCTTGGTTTTGGTTTGTTGGTGTTTAGTTTTTTTGTTTGTGGTTTTTTCTTTGTTTTGTTTGGTTTTTGTTTTTGTTTTTTTAACCTTTAGTTATAAGTACCTTTCTTTTGTAGTCCAGGGCTGGTAAGTGAAGTAGGACAGGTGTCAGTTAATTCCTTTGCTCAGACACAGTTTGATGCCATGTTTTTGGCATGAAGAGTAAGGGTTTACCCCAGAGCAATCAAGGTAGGAGGGAGGCAGAAGTGAACAGGATATAGAAAGCAAGCTGCCCTCATCGCCATACACCTTCTATTGGCTAAAGGTGTCAGGCTGGGTGTGTGGCAGGGGTGACTGCATGCCATGAGAAGCAGTGGAATAACTTCCCAAAGTCAGGGAGAGCAGGGTAGAAAACTGACTTGCTGAGCTGCAATCTGTTTTTGGCAGGAAAGAGATACACAGTACCCCTTGCTCAGAGCAGCTTGTACCATTACCTTTTAGCCCTTTGATGGTTGTTGACAGAGTTTGTTCTATTCACACTGCAATGCAGGGACATCAGCTCACAACTTCTTTTAACGTTAAAACCAGAAGTTTAAAAATGGAAGGCAGATGCAAGGATTCCATAAATATATTATATCAATTATATCAAATATATCTATTGTATAATACAATGTGAAAGGATTTTATAAAACAGGTGTCTGATTGCATAGTCCTGGAGGCTTGTTTCCATCTTTTCGACAAGGTGGTCTGACTTTCAGTCATTAATGCTGAATTTCCACTGCAGTTTTAGCATAGGTCTATCAGAATGGAGGACTAATACATATTTAGACCTATTGCAAAACTGTGTACTTAACATATATAGTAGGCCACTTTCTTTCTTTGAAGCTTCCTACTTGAACTGATTTGTTGTTGCTGTTAATTGCTGGCCTTTTTTAGTTAATATATGAGGCTTCTCTGTTGATTTATCTGCAAACGGCTTGGTAATTTATTTTGGATTCAGTATTATTTTTGCATTACACTTTTGGCCAAATACTGCTTGATGATAAACTGCTTACTGTTGGATGCTGTTGGAATGAGGCTGACTTTCTCCAGCTGCAGGGTTGTTTGGCATTACTTCTTTTCTCTGTCCAGTACACGTTAAGAAGTGATGGCTGATTTGTCAGTTTCTGGCCAGTGGTCCTTCTGAGGCTGTTACAGAGTGACAGTTACACAGGACATAACAATGTAAACCCAGTTTATACTTTTCATTTTTTTACTCTTTTTTTTGTATCACCTGAAGGGAGAAACGGGTTGTTATTTTCTGTGTTTTAAATCAACATCTTCCTGTTATTAAGCAGATATAATGTTGCTTCAGAACTGAAAAAAAAAAAAAACAAAAAAAACCCAACTGATGTAATTTTTAAATTGACATCTTATATTCTGAAGAAAAAATAGAACCTCTATTTTGTGAAACTCTTTGCTTTCTGTTCTCTTTCTCCTTGCACTTCATAGAAACATAGAAATATCTGGGTTGAAAGGGACCTCTAGAGGTCATCTAGTCCAACCCCCATGCTGAGAGCAGGGACATCCTTATCTAGAGCAGGTTGCTCAGGGCTCTGTCAAGCCCCACCTTGAATGTCTCCAGGGATGGGGCCTCAACCACCTCCCTGGGCAACCTGTTCCAGTGCTCCACCAGTCTTGTGGTAAAGAATTTCCTTCTTATTTCTAATCTACATCCACTCCTTTCTAATTTAAAGCCATTACCCCTCATCCTTTCACTCCAGGCCTTTGGAAACAGGCCCTCTCCAGTCTTTTTATAAGCTCCCTTCAGGTTCTGGAAGGTGTTCATTATATGTTCAACATGTATTCATTTGCAGCTGTGAGATGGGAGAGGAAAGGATGGCCATAAATGCTTTTGGTAGCTGGGACAAGGGGCTGCAGGGGTGGAAGGAGGGGAAGACCTTCTTAGAGAAAAGACAACTTATGCAGACCTAGAGCCTGCAGTGTCACTCATAGTCAATATGGATGTTATAGGTCTGACTTTGTTATGGAGGTTGTAGCCTTTGGGATTATCATACTTTCTGTATGGAAAAGGAAGGAAAACCACACATGGTGTGTGGTAAGGTCATAGAGCTGATGGTGTTATTTTGTTTGCGTTTGTGGCTGGACCTTAGAAAGACTCAGATTCTTGTTGTGATTTGGTCTCTATATTGCTCTGTGGCCTTGAAGCAGGCCTTAGCCACTCCACCTCAGTATCCCACTGATAGACCAGATGTTAATTTAATAAATCAGCAAATGTTGTACCAATGTTTCGAAAAAGTCCAACTCGGGCATTAGATACTAATGTCATTCTGAGTCCCTCAGCCCTTAGTTTGGAAACTGTTAGGAGCTGGGGTAGAACATAAATATATACAAAAATATTTATTTCACCCTGAAGGCCCATGGCATATTTGGAGGGCTGTAGACATGAAAAGTTGGCACTTCTGCTGGGGCAGCTACCTTCTTCACTCTCAGGAAGGAACTGCAAGACAGTCTTACCAAATCGAGGCCATGCTCTATTTGAACCATGGCAGGTCTCCCCCCGCACCGTGCATCTCTAACTTCTGGCTTAACCAACTGGCAGCCAGTTTCCTGGCTCTCTAGGCCAAGGCTAAAAAGGGGAATTCTTTGGCCTCTGTGTTGTCAAATGGGTGCTGGTGTGGTGCACAGCAAATCTCAACACCTCTGAAAGCCCATGTGTATTCAAAGCTGCATCTAAGCCTGGCCATGAGCTGAGCTATACATCCAGCTGCTTCGTCTAGCTTGTGATAATGAGTTTTCATGGCAGTGGAATTTAAAAAGGAATTGCTCTGATTCTAAAGCTCATTGCTTGTTAATAATAATAACAACAATAAAAAGAGACATTTCTTAAGGACTAAAAACTAATCAGTGAATGTGTAGTTTCTGTGTCTCCTGCAGGTTCTTGTCTTGTGGGGCTGCCAGACCGCCTGAGTCATGTGACAGGCTGTCTGATTTCTGACTCAAGCTTTTCATTTCCTAAATGATAACGGATAAAAGATAAAATCTGGCACACACAGGTAATCTTTGCCATCTTAATATTTGTTAAGCTTTTTGATTTACTGAGAAGTTAAAGTCACTGCAGGTCACAAAACCTGCACATTAGATCTGCTTCATAAAACACTGTGAGTGAATGCTTTAGTCATTCATTTCACCATCTTTAAACCAATGTAGCTGAAGAATTGCACCTCCAATTTATAAATCTTTCAATTTATTTCTGATTCCAGTTTATAGGATGGGACTATATCCAGCTTTTCCCAGCCATTTATGCATTGCTAGAGAAGAAACCTAACATATTTCTTGCATAATGGAGACTTGATCCAGCTTACATTTGTTAAATCATCCAAAAGGAAATATTCTCCCTAGGAAACTTTTGCACACAGTTAATATATCCTATCTGACCTATGTTTTAAATGTCTGCTGTTCTTCTGCATATAATCTCTCTTTCTTGCTCCCCACTCCAATACAAACACTCACCCCTCCCTTCTGTGAAAGAGAAATATGATTATCATAGTCTGTCTCTTTTTCACATCTGCTCCCCACCCTTTTTCTGAAGGAGACATATGATCCACAGAGAAATTAGAGATGATCTGAACCATTTTTAATACCTACTGCTATGGGATGTGTGAAGGCCCATGGGTAGCTCAGGTTTCACATCTGCCAGCTTTTCAGAGGATGTGATCAAGGGCAGAACTAAGCAGATGATGATGATGCCACGGAAACTGGTGTGAAGGAAATGGCATCCCTCCTTCCGGAAATGTGTGTGCCCCCTATCCAAAGTCAAGATCATTTGGATGTAATAGTAAAGGTAACACAAAGGAAAGTGTGTTTTAAATAATGCATTATTAAAAAAAAAGGGAGCCTATGTCTTTAAAATACAGCAACTGAGTTACGATCTGCTTTAGATTTGGGCACTGTCTTTGACCTTGTAACGCTGACAGAGTAAAAAAGAGTGAAATGGGTCAAAGTCTGTCGGACAAGGTGAGAGATACTGAGCTTGCTTCTGATCTCACACCAACATGCGGTGGTGTAACTCCATTGCCCTCTGTAGATTTATGCAAACATATGGAGAGAAAAACCTGCCCCAGAATGATTCAGTACCAAAATAGACTCTTCTTTTCTATGGCAATGTAAAAGCCTTACAGGAGGAATGCATGAGGTTCCAAAGGGTAACATTTTGGCTTGGATTAACTCTGCTTCCAGCCACCCCAATGCAGAAACTTCTCTCCAATTAGCTGACCTTGATGGATAAATTCATCCTTTTTATCTTCCTCCAACCTTTCCCATATTCCATCTCTTCTTCTCCTTGATCCTCCTGATAAAGTCAGGCTGCCCTTCCAACTGTGATCAGCAGAGCCTTTAGCCAGTGCATAGCTCACTCTCCAAGGACTCCTGATGCCAGAGGCTCCTTTCATTTTCTCCACAAATACTTTTTAACAAATTCAAAAGGCCTTATTGGGAAAGGAATGAAATACATTTGTGTGTAGTGATGTATCTGCTAAAGGGTGTATATTTTTCCCCATGCAGTTCTCAATGGACTTTTAGGCACATTCTGTGAGCAGAGCACACAGGATTGCTCAGATATACTGTTTGCATAGTGCAATGTTTTTCTGAGTATCATATCCTAAAAGTGAAGTAGGAACACAGTGAGTTTTTGTAGACTTCCTGGGCTGAATGGGCTAGACTTACACTGCCCTATTCAGAGCCTGACTTTGCCTTAGCAGTACAAGGCAGATAAGTGTCTGGCCCTCACAAATAGGGTCAGAGCACTTCAGCCAAGTGTCTAGGCTTCTTCCATCATCAGTGCAGCCAGGAGAGAGCAGTTCATCATTTGGCATCAGTTGGACACTTCTGGTAATTGGTTTTGGGACAAGCCATTCAGCCCAAAGTTCTTCACCTATCTGACTTGTCTGTTCAGCCGGTTTTCTTTGGATACTGTGCAAATAGTAACAAGTGGTAGGCTTCGAGTGCAAGCTAGACAAAATCGCTTGAGCTGTGAGAGCTTCAGCAGCTCACAACTTAGTCCTTCTGTTGTGGTAAAGAGGATATTAGTGGAAATAGCCAGCTGCAGGGATAAGAGTGGGCAACTGAGGGTCTCTGGTTTTCGGACTAGGACCTGTGTGTCAACAAAGGAATTGAGTCCCTTTGGATAGGAAGAAGAACGGAGACAGAGAGACAAAAACATCAAGAAATGTCTTGATGGAATAAAGAGCTGAGTGTATGTTTGTGCTAGGACACATGCAAGACAGCTATTAGATGTGCCAATACCAGGTGCTTTTCCCTGCTGAATTGTCTTCTGTGCCATAAAACCACTTTCTGTTTTCTTTTGTTCCTGCAACATTCAACAAAGAGACATTTTGTTTGAACCTTCCAATTTACCTTCGAGCAGTGTAGCTAAGAAAAAAAGCCCTGGGAGATGTGACTGCACACACACGAAAAGACAAGAAAGCAGGAAATGTACCAGCTGCTAGGGAAAAAAGAGAAGAGTGCTTGCAGACCAGGAAGGGCTTCAGTACTTCTTTTCCATGTGTTTATTAGTTCATTGCTCTTTGACATCTTTCCCCCAGCCACTGCTTCCACTACATTTTCTACCAGTTTAACAACCAACAATTACCCTTCCCCCTGGCTTTGAAGCTATTGTTCCTTGTACATTCCTGTCTTTGGGTTCACAAAAACGTCGACTGTATTTTTTTATTAGTATTAGATCTCCTGAGTTTTCCTGTAAGTTGTTTTGGTTTTTTTGGTTGTTTGGCTTTTTTTGTTTGTTTGTTTTGTTTGGTTGTTTGGTTGGTTCTGTTTTGTGGTTTGTTTGTGGGTTTTTTGTTTTCTTTTGGTTTTTTTTTTCTTCATATTTCACATAACACAGAACAAATTTGAATGACTCTGGATTCAGTTTCTAATAAAATCCCTTTTTCCCCAAGGTGATGGGAGGAGAGTTGTATCCAGGGTGGAATCAAGTGAAATGCATTCATATTTTTGCATGTCCTCCACCTTAGATCAGGCAATATTTCTCATTATGAGTTTTGTCCTGTTTCTTCCTGAAGCCACAAGTTGCCTTCTACCCTATCTTGAGAAGGTTAAATTCAGCTTTGACATTTGATTACTGAAATTCTTTACATTGAGGGTGGTAGAGCAGTGGAATAGGCTACCCAGGGAGGTGGTTGAGGCCCCATCGCTGGAGATATTTAAGCTGAGGCTGGACAAGGCTCTGAGTAGCCTGGTCTAGTTGAGGGTGTCCCTGCTTACTGCAGG
>JAAGNO010030354.1:0-44494 GCA_033439905.1 Ceryle rudis
GGTGTTTGAAGTTTGCCGGCTTGTTGAGCCGTCGGTGTTGGGGTGCTGCAGGGAGATGGGGCTCGCAGCGAGTCCTGTCGCTCTTAGGGGCGAGGGGAATGGTTGAAGCGTCGTGCGGCTGCCCTCGCTGTGAGGGGGTTTGTGTGTGGCTTGTAGTTTCCCCTGGAAACCTCATTGTCATCTGTGGTCTGGCTGCGGAGGAGTTCAGCGCGGTTCTGTCAAAATACTTGTGCTACTTGTGTTGCAAAGAATGGAGAAAAAAAAAATACAAAACCGTACCAAGTTTCTCTTCCATGTAGGTAGATGGTAGTTCAAATAACTAATATGTTGTAGTTTGCATTAAAAAAAGCCCCAAGCTTATTAGAGAAATGTTCTCTTTATTAGTTCTTGTTCTGCTCTGATCTCTTTTTTCCTCATCCTGTATTTTGTGGAAGTCCGAACTGATTTTTATTTCCTCTTGACATCAAATATAAATTTTTATACCATGAGAAGGACCATTCACCTGAACAACCTCCCTACTGACATGGTAGAGTCCTCATCACTGGAGGTTTCCAGAACTGGACAGGGTGCTAGATAATTTCATCTGGGCTCCCCTTCCATGGAAAGTTGGATGAGATGATTTTTTTTAAGGTCTCTTCCAACCTGGCTGGGGCTGTGATTCTAAGATTTTGCCTGTTAACGTGTATCATTGTGCTTTCAAAGGTTACAAGAAGACAAAAGTGTAGAGTGGAGAAGTATTTCTATTTCACATACTTGGAAGGGTGGGGGATGTAAAGGGTTAGTTCTGCTTGACTAGAGTAGGTAGTAGTGATACCGAATTATTTTATCATAAAGATTCTATGATTCTACCATAAAGAAAATAGTGCAGCTAAATCTTTCCATTCTCTGAGGTTTAAGGTGTAGCTTGTAAAAGTTTTTCAGAAGATAAATAACATCTAAAAAGCAATTTGGAATAACCAAATATATCTGGTACAATAAACCTAACTTTTTTAATTTTTTTTTAAACTTAAATTAGTTTCCCATTGTGAAGGAGAAAAACCACCAAACAAACAAAAAAGAAAACCCCAACATCAGCAGGTCTTTGAGTGTGTTAAATAATACTATCAGAATATGCATTTGAGTTGGGTTTTGCCTTGGTTTTGTTTGTTTGTTGTGTTTGGGCTTTTTTATGTATTAACATAGTTGCTTTCCTTTTCTAGTTTGTATTTCAGTTGGTTTGTACGATGTTCTTTGTACATTCAGAACTTCAAAGTATGTAACACATTCTATAGGCATTATTTAATACCTGATATGGTACTACTGGTGTCACTTGTGTAGCCTTTTTTAAAAGAACGGAGTAGGCAGAATGTGTTTGATAATCTCTGCACTGATAAATCCCATAGTCCAGTGCAGCATTTTGCTGACTTACAACCTTGGATCTACAGGTAGGATACCACATTTGCACGATCTTAGGCGTGGTCTTTTAGCTCGTGTAGTTAATATTTCTAATCTGGGACATGATACTGTGTAAATAGTGCTGTGTAATGCTTCCACACCTGACTAGACTTGTGTCCGGTTGGCGTGGCCTTTCCGCACTGTCCTCAGGACTTCTGGTTCTTTGAACTCCCGGAGAGCATGCTTTGGCTTTTCTGCTGCTGGATGTTACACAATGGAAAGGTCATCATCCATCTTTAAATGTGTCTGAATGATAAAGCTGTGAACTCTTCAGACTGTTTTGTCATTTTAAGTCGAAAAACTAGGTACTATGTGGAGCCTGAAAGCACCTTTAAAATTTGTGTGAGTTCCCATTAGCGTGAAGGGACCTGAAAGTTCCCAGCGTATTTAGAAATAATTTGCAACTTAGTTGTGTGGTAAATCCTTTAGAGTCAAAATACGTAGAAAACGCATACCTGAGCGTTTACCAAGGACAAGGTTGTTGGCTTATTCTAAGTAACTGTCGCTGATGTCCATAACCTGGAGTTCCTGGCGCTAGTTGAGTATTCCCTGGCTCTTTTCTGAAATGTCTGTGTCATAGGAGTAACTTCTTCTCCGTGTACGTGTCAGAATGTGATGGCTTAATGATAAAAAGCCAGTGAAGAGATGAGTTTCACACACTGAAAATGCTGGGGTTTGGTTTTCCTTGCTTTCCTGGTGTATAGACTGGTTCTGTAGGAGAATCCATTCATATGATTTCTGCTGGTTCTAACTGGTGCTTCTGTCATCAGCGTGAATCACAGGAAATAATGTTTGGAGTGAGAGGTGATCTGCCGTGGAAGTGACTGCATGTGAAGTGCCTGTAGTGTTCAGTGTCAGAGTCAGACCCCGCTTGGTTTGAGGGTCAGAAGCTCTACTTCACTTCTCAGCATAACACGGTCCAATTTTAATGTGCGGGTTATATCATGTCCCTCACACGTGGAATACCTATAGCCATGAGTATTTCTGTATCGACCACTGCTTTCCAACCACTTTAACTTGGGTACAGTCAGTATTGGGACAGTTAGATAAAGTTGCAGTTGTCTACTGCCTGCTGCTATCTTCAGAGACCCCCGAGGTTTTAGATTGACATGCTGTACCTGTATATAGATCAGCATATTTTACACTGGTAAGAATTCATGCTACTGCTAAAAGAAGCTGTTGTGGCTGCTTAAGTCCTAGTTACTGTAAACATTTTATGTGACATCTGTGAAACAGAACAAGATACTGATCTGAATTAAAACTAAGACAAGTCTTTCTGCTCTTCCTTTTTCTCTGACTTTGTGAGACAGAGTTTTAGCAGCTGTGCTTTACTAATACTTATGCAGCTTTAAGCCTAAATCTTAGCTACATTCATGCTTGATAGATTCTGAGTAGAAGTCTCAGTAGAAGTCAACTTAGCAGTTGCTGTATTGTAGCAGGGTACTGTAGGGCCTTTGGAAGAGTTATCTTCTAGCAAAGAGAAGGTTTCTCACTAATAAGGCAAGAATTGGAGATGTTCTTTCCAGGCGTGTGCATCGAGTCATTGTGATTTTATCTGGTTGTGCAGAAGTCATACACTTTTCTCATAGATAGCAAAATACAATTATTTCAACGTATACACCCAGTGATTCCCCTAACAAGGCACTGCTTTATCCTTCTTTCCACCGTGAAACAATTCCTGTGAACAGAGTGCTCCATAAGTCTTGTCTCTGCTTTTGTGCTTGGCCTAAACCGGAGCAATCTCTCAGGCTCAGTAATGCCATGTGACGTGGTATTTCATCATGTTACAGTGCTTTGAGCGTGTTATTCCCATACAAGTGTTCTGACACACTGCGTGTTGACTTCCAAATCCCTGAAAATGCAGTGCTTCCCAAAATCCAGGAGATCTCTGTACAAATATGCTGAGAATTATAGGAAAGTCATTGGAATATAGGACTGTCTGCACGTTAGGCTTCACGTTGAAAGCATTTTAAACTCCTGTTTCCTTCTCGGTAAGAAACAGACTCCTTGAATTTGATACGGGTGGCAGGTTCTTTGTACTTCACGTTCCAATGTTGAAGGCTTGTGGATGGGAACTGAACAACGGGTAAACAGTCATGCCAGCTAGGCTGTTTTTTTCTGAAATGTCTCTTAGTTGACAGTTTGGTACTGTGTTTTTATGGGGACATTGGAGGTGCTATTTCGTTTCATTTTTATTTTATTTTTTGTATCTGTCTTTACAGGAACTGACAACAGCTTTGGAAAAGAATCCAGATGATGCCGAATATTATTGTCAACGAGCTTATGCTTATATTCTTCTACAGAGATATGCTGGTAACATCTTTAGACAGCACTGAGAATCCTCTTACAAGTGTATTATAACATGTTCTCTAACGGAAGATGTCTTCAATCTGAAGCCAAATGTAGTAATAAGAGGAAGTGTTATCTGTAACTTAATATGCTGGTTTTTACAGTTAGTGCATGATTTTATAGTTGTCTTTGTTTTGTGTCTGCAAACCTGCCAATGAATTGGGTACTCTGCAGTCCCAGATTTCCATTTGGTTTTAGCCTAGTATTATCTTGACAGCTTTTTTTTTTTTTTTTTTTTTTTTAAGTAAACTTCTCAGGCAGATTTTGAGCTTTGTGTTTTAAGCATCTTCCATCCTTAGGATTTTCATAGAGACTGAATCCTGTCATCATAGGAATATGATAACTGACTAATGCCTGGGAAAAAGATTAACTGAGTAACTTTAGATTTGGTCTATTTTTTCTTTCCAGTAAAAAAAACCCAAACAAAAATATTCACACTTGATATCTAAGTAGAGGATTTGACTAAATGAAAGTGATGCTGCATCTTTTGTAGAGCTCTGCAGCTGAGTGAAGGGTTCATCCATAGTATTTGTGGCTAGATGTGATTCGAATGGTGTGATTTGTGTGCAAGCTAAGAAAGCTAACATAGCACACATAAAAAATTTTCACTATGGAAAGACTCACAGTTGACTGATTTTTGTAACGTATTATTATGTTCTTCATCTTCAAACTGCCTTCTAACAGATGCAGTTGCAGATGCAGAGAAGTCCCTGGAACTCAACCCCAGTAATGCTGTAGCACTCCTTAGGAAAGGGTAAGTATCTCGTATTATACTTCATGAATATTGTGATAATCTGTAGGGCAATACTACTACTGAGGTTATGGCTCTGTGCACATTTTTTGCCACACGATGAATGAATAAATTTAATGCCATGCTGCTTGTAACCCATGTGTAATAAGGCTGTGATTATAAGAAGCAGTTCAGTTTGGAGTGATTACTGCAACACCCTAGCCATTTAAAAAACATGCCTCTTAGGTTATTTAAATTCTTAACGTGTAATTTTGACCAGTTTAGTGTGTGAACTAAGGATGTTGTGATCTACAGAACGTGGTCTAGACTGAAAAGTAATTACCATTTCCTTGTATTTTTCTTTGTTCGTGTCAGGTTAGGTGAATATCATATCAAAAACTATGCATCTGCTTTAGAGTCTTTCAGAGAGGGACAGAGATTGGACAGTAAGTATTAACATTTCTTGTGTATACAGTACTCCTTTGCTAATGAGAGAAAAAAAATGTTAGTTGGAAGTAAAGACCAAGGATTGATTTCTTTTTTTTTTTTCTTTTATTTTTTGAAGGCTAATAAATTAGGTGCCTGACTTCAGATGTCTGGCTTTTGGGAAGGTTTGTGCAATCACTGCAAAAAAAGTATAAAACTGCTTGAAAAAATCTATCAACATTCCTAGCAAGTAGTATATGATTTTATTTATTTTTAAAAAATAGGGAGTGTTTTTCCTGGAGGCCTTACAAATAAATGGTGGCAATGGTGTGTCATTAAGTGTCATAGAAAAGTTTCTGAACAGAGCAAGCTCCTTATACATAGCTGGAATTTCTTATTTCTTAAACCATTTGACAGACTGGTCTTTAGAAAGAACATGCAAAGTGATGAGTATTCAGAATAGATTTTTACCTCGCATATCCCTTAATTACAGAAGCATATTTATTATAATTCTTTTTTTCTTGAGTGTTGGCTTCCTGTCTGGACTTGGCACTGCTTAATTTGGGGAGAATTAGAGCTTTTCTAAAACCTGACTTTATTCTAGAGCAGGAAGGGAGCAGTTTAATACAGAAAGCTTTGGTAGAAGACACGGGGAAGCATACAACAAAGCAACTGCAAGATGGTTGTGAGTCCTTTCTCATCCTTCCTATCCCCCATATTAAATAAAAAACCCCTCTGCATTCCATTTATTCCCTTCCCAGGAGTGGAAGGAAATGGTAAGAAAAGCACCTTGGAAAGGCTACAGAGAGCAAAGTGCACTAATCTGATAAGCGTTGTCATGGTTTCAGATCTTTGTAGTGTGTTTTCTTGTCTGTAAGAGTGGCTGGGACCTGAAGGTTTAGCAAAAATTTCATTACTTTGCCTCTCCAAAATAAGCGATCTGATCCTCTGATCTAAAACTGGAGTTTCATGGGAGTGGAAGCCAGTTTGTGCTTGCTGCCAAGTGATCATGCTTCTGCCTTCTCGTCTGCTTGCTTAGCCTCTTCTTTCAATGCATTATGTCTGAAGAAAGCTACTATTTTTAAACTCTTTTCCCACTGGAATAATGAGTTGAAATGGCCCAGTGAAGGGTCTGAGTGCTGAAGCCAGCAGAAATGAAGCAACAGAGCAGTGTTGGGGCAGTGGTAATGGTGGTGGAAGGGCGTTGTGGTGCAATTGCAGCAGCTGTTAGTTGTCATCTTAGGCTGCTCTGGAGTAGGAGGTAAAAAATAAGAAATGTCCTAAAGTTTTTTCAGTTCTGGTACTTTGGATAACTCAGAAGTCTCTGCTAGGCTGTATACTAGAAAGACAAGTGTGGCTTTGCAGTCTAGACAGGTTCTCTAGTATCTTCCCATGAAAGGAAGTGACTGCTTCCAGTGGCTTCTCTAGCTTTCCTTACTTGATAAGTAACTTCTTATACATCTCCAAACTCATCACTTCTGAATTTAACTGAATTACTAATCAGTATTTTTTCATATTCCTGCCCCACCTCAAACAACTGTTAGCAGTTTGAGGTTTTTAGTGTGCTTGGATTTTGTCACCTTTCTTGTTTGTCAGTTGGAGTTGTCCAGACTACAGATGATACACAAAATCTCCTCGGCCACAGCATCACTTTTTTTTCATTCTGTTTAACCTCACATCCTACTTAGGTTGTAGGGCTCAACAATACATGGAGCTGCAGGTATCTTTTTTTAGGTAAGTCAGTGAGTACCAGGATCCTCTTAGCTAATTCATAATCCCTGAAATACAGCACGATGTTTTCTTGGGTTGCATTGCTTAACTTCTACCCGTTTGAATTTAATTTGCCACTGTTGGTTTTGTTGGTTTTTTTTAGCTGCTTATGCAGTTGAAGTGTTTCTGAAGCTTCACGGTCCTTCCTGATTACTCTCTCATCTGAAGATAGCTTCCACTGTGCTTCCCCTATCTCATTACAAAGTTCCGTGACCCGCTGTGAGATGAGGAGTCTCCTGAAGGCCTTTTAAAAAACCACAGATTTTTAGTTGATTGTCTTCCATATATTACCTAATTTCCTGGCAAGTTTATGTCATTAACAGAATTTGCCTTTGCAGTTCTGTGGAATGTTTGATGGATCCCAGGTGAAAACAGTTGTGAGCATAAGCATTTCAGCAGAACAGTTAACTTCCAGTTAAACACAGCCAGTGCAAAAAACACAGTGCAGAGGGAAAATTTGCCACGTACTGCTAAGCAGGTGATAAAGAGAGACTTTAGCTGTGCTTCCTTAGAGAGAATGTGGGGGGAGGGAGTTCTTTGCCGGGAAGGCTGCTTTCTTTGCCACGCAAGGGGACAGAAGTACACCTGTACGTGTTTCTGTTCCCTGCAGATGTAAAGGCTGTTTTAAATCTCAATCTGGAATGCTAACGATGATGAGCTTCCTACTTGTGTTCATCACTGTCAGGACTGAGAGGCCTAGGGTACCACAGCAGGCTTCCCGTTACCCACCTCCAGGGATACCTCAGTAGGACTTGATGTGATGAGTTGTTGAATGTGCAGCATTTCTTTATTTTATAAAATAACATTAGGAAGCCAGATTCCTTTCACTCAACCACGAGACTAGATGTGGATTTTTGGAGATTGTTAATTTGATTTAGATTGAAGAAGTGTGATCTGTTACTCTCCAATATGTAGTGTGGATTTAGGACAATTATACTAATTTTTTTTTTTAATTTTTTTTTTCCTGTGACCACCTAATGAATTTAGTAAAGGTGGAATGTGTCAACTTTTTAAAGAACCATCTTAGTATGTACTTCTCGTGCATTCTAAGAGTTAGTAGATTTTCAGTAAGTGAGGACCCAGTTGGGTTTTCTGAACTAGAACATTATTAATAGAAGTTTTTCATAAGTTCTTTGGGAGAATAATGCAAATATAGAGGGGGGAAGAAAATTTACATCAAATTATAAAATGTGCTGGGATGCAGGGAAAGAGGCAGTGGTTGTCAAGGGGAATCTTCTAGGAAAGTAAGAAAGATAACACCGGACCTTTCTGCTAAAATTTGTGTTGCCAAGCAACAGCAATAGGCCATAGTTAAAAAGAGAATTCCTCACTTGCTCCTGAGCATCAGAGCGTGGATCAGTGAAGAATTGACTCCATTTTTCTTTGCTTAGACTCCTGAACCTACTTCATATAATTTCACTTTTGATTAATAGACTTTGTTCTTGGCTGCAAAACTTGGAAGTCTTTTTAGGATAAGGGTGCTAAATTTTAAAATTGCAGATTAATTTAGGTTGCAGGGAAGCTTTGCAGGTCATCTAATTCCATGCCCTGGCCAAAAGCGGTATTAACTTTGAACTTCCCTGTGTTTGCTTGGGTCCTACTGTTGATTCTCAAGTATCTCCAAGGCTAAAGCCTCTTTGGGCAACCTGCTCCCATGTGTGACGGCTCTTTTAGTCAGAATTTCCCTTAGCTAATCAGAACTTCCTTTGCTGCATCTCGAGTCTTATTCCTCACCTCCTTTCCCCTTGTACTTCTGAGGATAGTCTGGTCAGTCATCTGAATACCTTAAGTGCACGGTAGGTAATTGAAGAGAGCCCTTGGATCCCACAACAGAACCCTCTGATAGTTAATTTTGGTTAATTCCATCTGAAAATTGGTATCTCTTCTTAGGATTTGCTAGGAATACAGGAAAGACTGCAGCAGTCAGTGACTGGTTGTATTGTAATGTTAAGACAGCCATATTATTATTTGCATTTTTATCTTTTGTTAACAACAATTAAGATATTATTTAAACAGTATACAGCTAGCTTTAAATTTAGGTTAACTTCTAAGATGACTGGTGGGGAAGTCAGAAGAAAAGCGAAGAGAAAATGGCTTGAGGATTGCGGTGACAGTTTTAAGAACTAAGTTGCACTTTAAAATTTACACTTCTGTATTTCAAGGGGTTGGGCTGTGTACTTTGCCTAACAGCAGTGGAATCCTGTTTGGTGTTGCCTGTCTGCTGGGAAGCCACTTCAAGCCATGTGTGGGATAGCTGACTGTGTGAACTCCCCTCAGTGTGAATTCTCCACTGTAAAAAGATAGAAACTATAGCTGATGTTTGTAGTTGGTCAGTAATGTTGCCACTTTTTTGTTTTCTTGACTGTGAAAGATGTTTCTGGAATTCACTGCAGTAAGTTGATCACTCTGTCATTACACTGCTACCTTTGGAGCTCTTTTCCAGTAAATTAATTTCTGTCTTGGGAGCTTGCTTCACAGAATATCACGGTCTTACAAAACTTTTCTGATTTTTGATTCACAGAGTGTAGGTTTACCTCTGTATTTCTAACATCCCTGAAGCTTCAGGTGTGTTTGTAGAGTTTGTGTGAAAATACTGGGAGAAAATACTTGCTGTCTGTGAAAACTTGTGCAACTTCAGATTGTCCTCAGAAGAGACAGCCTCCTCTGATAACTGTCTGGAGAGGGAGTGTGTGACTATTTGAAAAAAATAAATTTAAGAATAAAGGGGAAATGTGTAAATAACAAAAAAACCGAAGTATAACATAAAAACCCCAACCAACCAAAACCCAAACAAAACCAAACAAACCACACAAAAAACCTCACCAAACAAACAAAACAAACCAAAAACTGTATTTCTTGCTTTCCAAACAGTTTTATGGGGGTTGAGCAGACTGGAGAGCAATAGTATATTTGGGTCAGTGCAGAGAAAAATCTGGTGTCCTACAAATTGATTTGAAGTTAATTAAATATAACAGAGTTAAAGAGGAAAGTTATATAAAAAATAATTAAAGCTTAATTGAAATGACAGAGGTTACAAGAAGATAATAGGAAATAATACCTCTTTTAGTAAACTGATATGAGTTTGGGATGGATTTGTTCCAATTGGCAGTTGCGATGAATTGTTCTTTATGCAATACACGTAGTGCTTGAAGTTTTAATATTTTTGTGTTTGATCTCTTCTAGATGTAGACGATACCTTTACTATTTGGATTAAAAGATGTGAAGAAACACTAAACAGTAAGGAAGAACACACATATTTGATAAGGAGTTTGATATGCCCTGTGCTTTGAAGCTGTGTCATGTTTTCAAAGATGTACAGCTTACCTCTTACTTAGAACAAAAGAAATTATATATATATATTTAAAAAGTAATGCTTTTTTCTCAGGGTATACATCCTGAACACTTCTATACTTCAGGTTCAGAGGAACATGAGTACTAGGCTTTTAATGTCATAATTAGCTGTGACAGGGGAGCACCTTTTTAAAGTTCAGGCAATCATAATTATTTTTAAGTTGCTTTCATACACAACTAACTAATTTTAACTGTAGACGAAAAACCAAATAGAGGATAACCCTTTTATTTTTGCCAGAATTATTTTTAATTCGAGAAATTAGGTAAGAGATTGTCACGCACGGTCTTGTTCGCAAAGAGTTAATCTTGGGTGACAACTTGTTCTGCCTTCTCGAAGAGCGAGGTTGTAATACACTTTTTTTTTTTCTGATTTCATAATTACTTTTTGCAGTGTTTTGCCTTGTTCAACTCAGTTGACCTGGTTTATCCTGAATATTCAACCCTCTCTTTTCTTTTTTGAGCTATTTTCTTAATTCTTTGATACACCATTAAAAAAGCAAATGAACAAAACAAAACAGCAAAACACAACAAAGCAACAATCTTGATTTCTTCATTACAACCTAATGTTCTTTTTTTTGTTAATCTTTACTTTTTAGCAGTATGCGTTACAGAGAAGTAAAAGGAAAGTTTGGGGTTTTTTTCAAACATTTAATCTGAAATGTTTTAGGAAAAAAATACTATGAAGAGGAATACTTAGGAGTACTGAGTTATAGTAATATTTGGATCTAAACTGTATATTTAAGGTCATGAGTGAAATAATTTCTCTGCCAAGTTTCCATCTCATTCCCCCATCTCGTTCCCCAGCTAGGTTTGCCCTAGCATGAGATAGAAGTTTGATGAGGACTTTGTTCCATTCCTATTAATGGATGATAAACCTAGTACAGGCTCACAGGAAGTGCTTTAGTTTGCCGTGAGGTTGCTTTCATTTAAAAAAAAAAAAAAAATCTGTATAGGTTTCTGATAAGCAGGGGGAAGTGATGGCAGATTTGTTCCTTGCGTTAATATAAAGCGTGCTCTGATGACAGTTGTGCGTTTGCACAAATTGCTGATTGAAGTCTGATAAGAAAGTAGAATGCCCTAAGAGCCAAATACTAGGTAGAGGTTTTTAACTCTTCTGCTGTGGAGACTAGAATAAATGCAGAATGTCTGAAGTAACTGAAGAAAGCTAGAATAAGTGTATGAATTGTAAGTTCAATATGTCTTCTTCTGAAAGTGCAACTTTTTTCTTTCAGCAGCACCACAGACAGAAGCGGTAAGATGCTTTCCTTAATATGTTTACTGTTTCTCTGTTAAGCTAGCGCATACATTTAGGCTTCAACAGCTTCTCCCAGCTTTCGAGCTTTAAAAATAATCTTTTCTATCGCACGCAATTCTGGAGGATTTAACTTTCCTTCTAAACACGTTCTTTTATTTGAGAGCAAGGTTGCAGAATCTGAATCCTGAAAATTCTTGGGAATGGTATACAAATTACTGTGCACTCATGGAAGTAAATTTTAACTTTCTGGCTTGCAGTGTGTAGCCTCATTTACAAATTAACCAGCGCATGTTGTCAGTACTGACTTGCTCGTGACTGCTAGAAAGTTTGGGGCTTTTTTTTTTTTCTTTTGTCCAGTAGCTTGCAAGTTGTTTGTGCAGACTTTTTCTCTTCCGTAACTTTTTCAGCTTTCTGTTTCCTTTTTGTGTTGGAAGTCTTCAGAAGAAATGTTGAAATTAACCTCCCCCCCATTTTTGTTTTCCTTGAGACAAAGTAAATGGGAATGTACCTTATATGTTCTGCTCCCTTTTCCATAGTTACTTACATTTTTTTACATTTTAAGAATAGGATAGAGAAGGAAAGTGTATGGAAAACATGGTGGGTAAAGCCAAATTTTGCAGTTAAAAGGTTTTTACGTTTAAAAGTTATACCTTGAGTTCTCAGCTCTATTTCAGGTTTCCTTTTTGACTGTTAGATGAGCAGCATAGCCACTGCACGTCTTTCAGGTGTATTTCTTTTCCAGGAAGAAAATGAGTTAAAGCTGAACCTACTGCTAGTTTTAAAATGTCTGACCAATATGTTTTAAATTACAGACTGACATACTCAGTCTAAATTGAAGCTTTTAACTTCTTAATCTCGCATAAATGGCTAGGAGAACAGTGAAGAGTTTCATCTGGAAGTTAATGCTCATACATAAATCAAGAAAAGGGGAGCAATCAGTATGAAAATGATTTAGTGTCTTTGAAAAGTACTTCATTGTATATTTTCACTTACACTGCTGTAACCTTCTTTCCAATGCAATACGTTTCAACTAGAATACACCGCAGCAACCTCTGCCACCAAAGATCAAGTAAGTTGACTTTAGCTTTACTGTGAGAATTAAAATAATTGACATATAACTGTTCTTCGTCTTAAGAGATTAGAGAAGCAAGATAATGACTGTAGAAATTCTTTTGGGGTAACTTTAAAAACATGTCAGTCTAAGTGAAGTGTTTCTGAGTCATCGCTTTTGTTCAGACTGAATTGAATTTCCAGGAGATTGTGCCTCACTGGGAGAGCAGGGAATGGAGTAAGCATTTTGGCTTCTAATCCTCATGCTGAGCTTAATTCAAAGACTGCCCCATGTGCCTAGTATAGGTAGTGTTTTTTGAGATACTTCCAAGATCCTGAACTGAAAAGTGCCATTTAATTTATAGAGGGCAAACAATATTATGAATTGGTTAAGAAAGTGACCTGATTTTATATGCTTCTTGATTAAAAAAAGATTCTTTGTCGTTTAACTACTTATCTTGTCAATCCTGCAACTGGTTTTTTAGAGGAGAAGGGAAGACATCTAATTTTTTTTTCTCGTCTCCTTCATTAAACTACACAATGTACTGTTCCAGCTTTTAGTATTCTTCTGTCTATCAGTTTGCAGTCAGTTTTGCTTAGTTTGTTGGCTTTTTTTTTTTTTTGTCTGCTTAGATATGACTGGTACCAAACAGAATCTCAAGTAATTGTGACTATAATGATCAAGAATGCACAGAAGGATGATGTCAGCGTACAGTTCTTGGAGAGAGAGGTGATTTGTATTGGTTATTGACAATGCATCTCTAAATTCCCCAAGATGTAATAATTAAACCGGTGAACATTATCGCTGCAATAGCACGAAAAGAATGGTTCAGGTGGTCTTCTGTCTGAGCATTTTTTACGTACAGTTACGCTGTATATACGTGTGTGTCTGGTCGAGTGAATCAGGAGCTATTGCCACAGCGGTGTCTGTGGGATTTATACACAAGCAGTAGCGTGGTGTGAGTGCTGCAAAGGGAACATCTGGGTTTCAGCTGCCTGTGTGTTTGGATGGGTGGGGGAAGAAGTCATCTGGACTGAGTTTGCGTGCATCTGGAGAGGGAATGGACCGAGACAGGTATTCTAAAAGCAGGTATGAATGAGTAATGTCTTGCTTTAGGACAAGAATGAATGTTGGTGGGTGGGTTTTTCTTGCTTTTGGCATTACTAAAATTGTTAATGGGAGCAAAGTATATGTTTCAAGGAAGTGCAGTAATCTCTTTATTGTATACAGTATACAGTACCAGTGAGGTTCGTGTTTACTTTAACTGAGAATATTGAAGACATGGGTTCTTATCCTCAACCAAGTTGATAACTTCATGAACTACCAGAAGTACTTGGTTGTTACTATCTGCTTTAGATTGTTAACGTTCTGGGAGCACTTGCCACGTAGTTTGTGTGTATTAGAAGGAGAGTTGCAAATTGTTCATTATTAATGTGTTGATACTTCATTTGCCATATAGTTGTTCTGCAGATCAAGCTGACAAGATAATAGGCTTTTTGAGTACTTACTGGCTAGGAATTGAAATCTCTTGTTCGTTTTCTAGTATGCTTTAGAAACACCTTGTTCAATAATGCAGTAATGTAGTGGTGTTGTCTGCAGTTCTGGTGCCTGATGCGTTAAGTGCCCTAGTGAAGGGTCATTAATTTAATCACTTAATCTTGGTGCCAAATGACAGTCCTTTACTTGGAAATGGAAAACTGCTCTCAAAAGATGACCAGAGACGTGTTTTCAACTGTTAACAGATGAATGCATCGGTGAGACTTCCATCAGGTGAAGACTACAACTTAAGGCTTGTTCTTCTTCATTCTATAGTGCCAGAGCAAAGTACCTTTAAAGTGCTTTCAACAAAGGTAAGCTTCTTAAAGTATAAATTATTTCTTTGACTCTTCCTGATGTTGAAAAAGTTTCTGCTCTATTGTCTTGTCCCTCTGCAACAGTCATAATACCTTCCTTTCCATATAGAAATGCTTTTTTCTTTCTTCGAGGTGCCTTTCAGGTAGTGGGAGACTTTCTAAACTTGTGCAAATAGAAGAAATAGTAATAGGATGGTGCTTATTGAAGTGCATGTTAACAGTTAACATTGGGGGTGCTTTTACTTGTTGCTGTAGAGAGAAGCCTGTGGTCTTCAGTCTTAAAAGGCAGGAATTAGGAAAGTATGAGCACCTTTCTACTAAACTTCTAGGAGCCAGCGTTGCCTTGTGAAGCATTGTTATCTTTGTGCACCCAAGAAATAAAAGTCAAACGTTGAAGATTTCAGTGTAGAAATAATTCTTTACCCTTTCATGACTTCTTGCTGCTAAAGGCCAGCCTTACGGTTAACTGCTCTTGGCTTTTCAAGAGAGTGTGTTCCACCTTGTCTCTGGAAAGGAGTACTTGCTTGGAGGTACTTGAAAATCGCCTGGCATGAGACAGAATGCTTCTGTCTCAGCATTTTTGTTTCTTCTGTATTGCGGGTATAGAAAAATAAGAACTAACTGTGGTCTGGCATAGCGTGTATCGTTGGTATAACGCGTAGACAGACGTGTGCTTTGTCCGTAAAGCCAAGCCTGAATCTCTGAAGCAGGAATGTGTTGATCTATTCTTGTATTTCAGCAGTGGTTCTTCAGAGCTTTTGGAAATTCCTTGGTGTACTCGTGTTCCATTTTACCTGCTTCCTTCTCAGAAAGGTACCTGTTAATAGTTTGTGCATCATTTCAAGGAAGAGGGACTTCAAGATGACGTGAGAAGATTGCCATAGAACATTGGTCTTGGTTTTCCACTCCTCACACTAAGGAATGTGGGCAGGCTATGTGATTGAGCCACGTGAGCTCTCACGTTGTGGGATCTAAGCAAAGTGCTCAAAATATGTAGGAAATCTGCTAGTCCATTAGTACTTACATAAATTTGAGTGGAATGGGTGTCGATCTTGTCAAGAGGAGTAGCTGTGAGGTGCTGTTTGCTTTATGTTCCTGTCTAGCTTGTGTTACCCTTTAATCTTGAAGTTTACCATTACTTTTAGGAATCATCGGCATGCTAGTGAGCACTGGTGAAATGAACTTGACCTTGTCTTTCTATGCTGCCTACTCTAGCCTGGGTTAATCTATGAAATAATCTGTAGTAGTCTAGAGTCTGGTTTAGACTGAGGTTCCTAAAGTGGTGTGAAAGCTTCAGTTCTGTTCAGGCAGCGTCTGGATTGTAAATATTTTGCTTTTATTTTCAAACGTTACTGTTCCTATATGATTGTGAGAGAACATTTTTGAGACAAAATGGGATGAGAGAACACACAGGAGGCGTTTGAACAGCAGAAGTCAGTGCTTCAACATGTTCTTCCATTTGCAGAAAAAAAAAAATAGTATAAGGACATCTGTCAAGACATAGTGAAGGAAGACAAATGTTGCCCCAGCTAATTCCGGTTCTGACCAGCAGATGGAGTGTGGCTGAAGGAAAAAAGTAGATCTCTATGTTAAGTATGCAAAGACTTCTTTAAAGGCTTAAAATATTTTACTTTGAAAACATTAAGCGCTTTAAGGGGATGGTGCAGCCTTAGTGTTTGAATACTAGTAATACAGATTTCTCTTCAGAAGTTTCATGTATGTACTTTGTTCTTAATGAGCGCTGGGGAAAATATTCAGTTATTTGAATAAGCTATCTTATTGCTTAGAACTTCTGAAACCCTTTACAAATGAACTTGTACCATTTACATGAAGTCCCTTTCTAAGGACTTGGAAAGCAAGTCATAATCTCATTATCTTCCCAATTACATGAACTTCTTACTACACACACTCCTAAAGAAATTGTGTTTTCATGGGATAGGAACAGATCTGTTCCCGTGGATCACTAATTTCAGGTAGGAATAGCTGCACGTGTTCACACTGCTTTGTTTTGTATTTCCACATTGAATGTGCGAGCCATGTTACCACTGGCATCCCGTAGTCTTCACTGGGCAACAAAGAGTCTAGTCTTTCCCACTTCTATGAGGAAACAGACTGGAATATGTGGACAGGTTAGGTAGTGGATAGCTTGAGTTTCCTATGAACTTCATAAACCCAATAAATGTAATGAATAGAGGATGAAGCGAAGCAACAGAACTCCCAGATACTAGAACAATCCCACATGTTACGGGAACTAAGAGAAGCTGGAGAGGGATTTCTCATACTGCTTGAAATTCAGCATCACTTGTCAAATGCAGAGGAATAAAGATGCAAATTCAGGAGGAGAAAATAGCCTTAACTGTACTTGCAGAATTATACATTCTAAAATAACTGCAAAGAGCAGACGGGTCTTCCAGTACCTGAAGGGGGCCTACAAGGAAGCTGGGGAGGGACTGTTGCATGTAGCAGTGGCATGTAGCAATAGGATGAGGAGCAATTGTTTTAAACTAGAGAAGGGTAGCTTTAGACTGGACATTAGAAAGGACATAGCTCTTTACTCTGAGGGTGGTGGAACACTGGAACAGGTTGCCCATGGAGGTGGTGGAGGCCCCATCCCTGGAGACATTCAAGGTCAGGCTTCACTGGGGTCTGAGCAGCCTGATCTAGTTAAACATGTCCCGCTCACTGCAGGCGGGTTGGGCTGGATGACCTTTAAAGGTCCCTTCCAACCCAAACCATTCTCTGATTCCATGACTGTAAGTTACTGACTCTGGGATTGGTTCTTTCAGGAAATGTTAACAGTGGTGAAAAATGAATGACATAGAAATCATACCTTTTAAATCCATGCAGTGTCTAGCTCTGAGATACAAAGTCCTTTTTGGAAAAGAACAGAACTAGCAAATGGTACGGAGGTAGCAGACATAGGGAGGTGTTGGAGGTGTTGGAATGGTTTCTTTTAAGAGCAGAAGTAAACTAGTGTTTCTGTTCTGCAGACTTTTGACTTCAAGCTGTGATCTAAAAGATGTAAACCACTTGATACCTACTCAAGAACAGGATAAATGTGTGGGTGAAGTCCACTTTTGAGAGAAAAATCTTACTTCTTTATATATCCTAGTATTGTCTATTTTCTAATTGTCAGCAGTTTTATAGATGACACAGACTGCCTTTAATAGTGGTGTATCTATTACTGCTGTGCTTGGAGACATATTTTTACCTAATTCAAAAGTTTATTTGTTATTTAATAGATACCACTCCTTGCAAATTCTGCTTTGAGTTAATTATGGTTCCTGTTTACATTTAGTTGCAAGTTACTTAGAATTACCCAGTGTTGTTCAGCATACAATTCTGATGATCTAAGGCCTCAATTTAATGTTCATGTGAGAAAATGCTGAATACAACTGTATTGAGCCCTTCTCTTAAGGGAATTGTTGCATATGCACAGCAATTTTTTTCTTGTACGTGAACTGCATAGTTGATAGATCAGAACTAGCATAACTAGATCAATTTATGTTATTGGTTATACTCCTCATCTCTCAAAGGCATCTGACTAGTAATCTGATCAAGCAAAAAGTAACAGCTACTCCAGAAAGTACCATATAAATTTGAGATTTGTGTCTTACAAATGGGACCTCTTCTGGTCTTTGTACGCAGCACGACGGTGTACACAGTAGGTAGGACTTTCTGTATTTTGGTGGTCACCTTCAGTTGTGGTGTTCAGGTGTCAGGTGAAATGGGGGGGTGGAAACTGTGCCATGCTGAAAGTTGCACGTTGCATTCGCCATTTAACGGGAGGAAGGGACCCTTTAGTTGTGCTACCTGTTTTTTTACTTCTTTCCAGGAGAGGGAGCCAAAATGTAAAGGGTGCATCAAGTTTCCTCTGCAAGTCGCCCTGTGCAGTTACCCTGTAGCTCGGTGTGCATAGGATCATTGTACTCCCTTCATAAAAGGAGAAAGGCATAAAAACTCAAAATGACTACGTATGTTTAATACAAAAATAGCTGATCTCTCTCTGTCCAGAACATATAGCAGGAAAGTAGAAATGCACAAATAGCGTAAGGATTTCTGATATTCTGAAACAGCTCTTTGTGCACAATCGGCCTCGCTTTCCTTCCCCGCTTCAGTCTGTCAGTCAGTGCATTTGGGATTCCAGGGAAATGTTCTGCTGGAAACTTGTGTAACACGAGCAGTTTCTCTGCGTCTTCTGTTGTGTTCTAGGTGATGCTCGGGTTTTGTTTCATTGTTTGGTTTTTTTTTTTCCTTATACCTAGAAGAGGAGAGTGAGGATGTGTATGTGCTTTTAGCACATGTGCTTATGAACTTGAAGGCTTGAGCGAGGGCTTTCTCTTTTTGTTCCCCTCTGCTCTTATGCCCACAAATAGTCTGGGGTCAATTACCATGAGTTTTTAGTAGTTTGGGCTTTTTGCAAGCAATGAATTGCAGCAATTTAGAGCTATTTCAAAAAGTGGTAAAAAGTGGTTTCTTTAGTCGATAATTGTCCTTTAGAGATCAAAGTTGTGCTGCAAACAGGAGAGGTGTTAGAATTTCTCAGCCTCTTTTACAGTTGACATTTGTTAGTTAATAGAGATGTCTGAGGTAGAAGCACATTCTCAGCAGCTTCATGCCAAGAATGTGATGGTGTGCATCAGTGGAATGTTTCTTTTCCTCAGACCAACGTTTTGCCTTGTAAACTCTGAAACACTCTGTGCAGCTTACTGGAAAAGCACACTGATGCACGTTGCTGAATGTAAAGAAAAAGGTGAAGAGTGAATCTGTTTCACACACTCTTGGACCATGGTCAGGGTCTCCATTCAGAGGCAAACGTACACAAATAGATAAACAGAGGCACAGATTTATTTTAACTGCTGTTGATTCTTACCGTTGCTGTCCGATCCTTAAGATATTTTCTCACTTTGGATATTTTCATTAAATTACTTGCAGACACTTGAATGCAGACTTCCCTGCTCTGATGTACTTGGTTTTTTCTGTGAGGCTTTCATGCAGACTCACATCTCCCACCTAAATTCTGGAGCATTTTCTGTAAATTATAAACTGATACTTCAGATACGAGTTGGATACTTCTCTGAAATTTCTTGCATCTCTTAGGCAGGGCCAGTTGGAGCAATTTCCTGGCTAGACCATAAAGAAACCTTCCCAATGATTGGCATGATATTTACTTGGCTCAAAATAAGCTTGGTTTAGAATTTTTCTTTTTTTACTCCTCTTTATAAATGCCGGTGGGTGTGGGGCAGATTTAAACCTGTTAATACTCTGGGAACTGTATTCTGAATAACAGCCTAAGTCAGTGGCCATATAAACAGCCATAACTATGCGTAAGGGCTCTTCCTCTGTCTTGAGAGACGATGGAGTTAAGAACTGTTGGACTAGCAATGGTTTACACTGAGGATGCAGGGACAAAGAGCTTTAAGATACCTAAATGATGTATATTGCCAGCTCCTTCTCTAAAATTCAAAATTTTAACAAGGGGTTGCTATGTAATATCAGTGAGGTGGAAACTTTGACCTTTTCACACTCGGTTTGTCATAGCACATAGCTAGCAAAGAAACTGAAGGGTGCACTCTTAAAATCCCTGCTGTTGCAATATATTCGCTACAGAATAAATATCTTAATTTCCACTTATTTTTGGTAACATGTAGAATTATTTTAATTTCATTATATTTTGTTTAAAGTTATGGACCAAAGATCTTGGAATTCAGGATATAAGCGATGTCTAAAAGGTCTTTGAATAACTGGGATGCCAAAAACTGTATGTGCACATGTTCTCAGAGGCAAGTTTGAATACATTTTTAGAATAAAGTACTGTTTTATCTTACCCTTACATTTAGATAACAAAACATGTGAGATGGTTGCGTAATGACAGCTCTAAACACTTAAAATTTACAACTTGACAAGGCAGTCAGCAGGTCAATAAGTAAGTAGTTGTTTGGAAACCCTGGATTCTCATTTTTGTTTGATATAGCAAAGCATCGAAATCTAAAAGGGTTTTTTTGGTGCATCTTAAAATTAATGGCTGAACTGCTGCTTAAGCTTTGCCAGTTCTGATTTCCTTCATCCATCTGATCAGAGCGTGACAGAAATTTGCCAGTGGTGAGTGAACTTTCCCTTAGCAGAGACTGTAAAATACAAAACACAGTAGAAATTAGGGAAAAAAAAAAAAAATCTTGTAACCTGTCAGTGTACACCAGAATCTTCTTTTAGGGATGAAGATAAAAATTCTTCTCCCTGTAATGTTTCTCAGTTAAACTGGCAGTGTCTGTCCCAGAACGTAAATTCAAGAGAAATCTAGTTCATTAGAGGTTTAGCCTTTTACCAGTAAACTTCTCCCTTGAAAAATTAACATTGACTAACCAGTGTTGTGTTTATCTGTAGCTAAGGGGAGAAATTCTTTCTTACAACTAGATTAAATGCTCTTTTATGCCAGTCATCTTAAAGTAAGGGGGGTCTTCTGTTTTTATACTGCCAGTGAAATAGTTTAGAATAGCTTCTGAGAGGAGCTCTGTGGCATCTTTTCTGATCGCTAGCACTTGCATTAAGCTGCAAACAAACTCATTTAAATCTCTGATAGGTTTTAAAAAATTGATTATTTTTATGACTAAAAAAATTCTGGGAGTAGAAACTTCTCTGTATCCTTTCACTGTGGATGGAGCTTCTTGCAGACAAGGAATCCCCTGTTCAATCCTCTTCTCAGAGGGGTAGGTTTCTCTCAAGACTATTTCAAACAAGTAGTGCATTAATTACTCTGTCAAAATTCCACTTTTATTTTGGCTTTGTTCTCTTTGAGTCCCAAATATCAGAAACTTAAAAATTACAACAGCAAGTGGATCATTTCTGCATTGGAACTTTTCATACATCTGGAGTACTGTGTCCAGTTTGGGGTTTCTCAGTGCAACAAAGGCACTGACATAGTAGAGCCAGTCCTAGTGGAGGTACCAAGATGGTCAGTGGTGGCAGAGCATGAACTACAAAGAGACCCTGAGGAATTAGGCTTGTCCTTAAGTGGCACGCAAATCATTTGAATTGCAGTGAAATTTTCCTGTCTTTTATACTAAATTTGGCAAGAGGCACACAGGCATACATTTTTTTTGAAATATAAATGTTAAATCAAAGTAGCTGGTGAAGCGTTGATGTATTTCTCTTGCCTGACTAGGGAATATATATTTTTTTTTTTTTTTCCCAAAGGAGAGGAAAATGTTAACAGTACTTGTCTGTTAGATATGACACAAATGTCCATACTGATGTTACTTTTTGGTGAGATATCTATCAGTATCTGCTTTAAAATGTTCATTAAAATGCATTTATTGCTGTTTGTGCACATAATTGGGACTCGCAAAGTTGATTCTCCTTAGATCAGATAAAGCTCTCAAGCTGAAGAAATACATGCCTTCACAAGCAGGATTCTGTAGCTTTGTTTTTGGTGAATGTGGTCGTTTAATGGTATGAAGCTAATGATTTCCCTAGTTCTGCTCCTGCCTGCCATTTTGCCTCATGAGTAACTTCAATTGAAGGGGATGTAGTAGAAGAGAGTAGAGGTTGAATCATGTCATAAATACATTCTGTCTCGATTCTTCAAGTTGTCTATAATTCTAGCTTGGCAGAGTTGAAATGGTTTACATTTAAGAAATCTGCATCTAACACTGGGAATTAGTTTGTAGCATTTCATTTTCCTTAGGGATGCTTGTCATGTAGTGCTGGCTTAGGGACAGTTTCAGAGAGGAAAGTCTAAGAACTAGCAGCTGAAAAAAGGGGGGGGATTACTGGAGCAGCAAAAGTAAAGATCTGCCTTTTTTTCTTCTTTTTATGCGTGGGCTGAGTACTCTGATGAATAGCCAAAGGTCTTCATAAGGATTCTTTGAGGAGGATTGTGTTTTAAGAAGAAACAAGTCCCGTGTTCAGTAGCTCACATCATATATTGCGTTAGAGGTCATTTTTGGTGTGGATGAGAGAGCCTGTATTTTGAGATGCTGAAAGATATTGGCAGAAAGCCTGAAGCGTAAGGGTAAGAGGAGATAGCAAAGGAAGAACAAACAGAAGAGAAATTGAAGAGGTATAGGGTTGAGCAGTCTCATCATCAAGCATTTACTGTCTTTTTGTAAACAGAACGTATGGGGGGATGAATAAGCAGAGGAGACAATCTTCAAATTCAGGCCGCCTTGGCTTAAATGTGCAACTGAATTGGTAATACGGTTTCCTTGGGTTGAAAAGAGTTACGTAAGAAGCAGAGGAGAGATCAGTTATTCTCAATTAATACTCACATTTCACTTGTAACTAATTAGTGCCTTTAAGTGGCTAATTAACTTAAATGTTTGACTCGGGAGATCCAAATCCATCAGAAAACAACCCTGCTAGTTCTGGCACTCATGGAACGACTTGTTTGCCTTACATATAGATATACAAATAGTGTCTTCCTTAAGCTAATCGCAGAGCATTAGATTTATGAGTGAAGGTGTTAAAAAATAAAATTGAAGGTTGTAGTTTTCAAAGTGTTTTTAGAAGAGTCCAGTGGAGGAAGCTTTCCTGAATTCTTTGTTTTACAGAAGACTGATCATTAGCACGGTTTGAATCCTGCTTCTGCAGTTTCAACAGAAATACCTGTCTCCTTACAGATCGCAGTATTAAACTCTGGAATACAGGCCTTCCTTTAGGGGCAGGAGGTTGAACAACTAGAGTAATACAATTTTAAATTTATTTGATTGTTCTTCGTGCTGTGAATTCCACTACTTTAAAAACTGATACTCTGATGCTTAATTTGTGACTTGTAAAATTGTTAGAAACGCTCGAAATCCAACAGACATGGGGAGTGGGAAGTCAAATACATGTGGGTGTGGTACTTAAAAGCTTACTGAAACTCTCCTATCTTGAAGGGCCTTCCATGCCTCATGTCTTAAACTTGTTGTTGTTCTCAGCACAAATTAGCAGTGGAAAATAAGTATTTAAACTTGTCTAGGGAAATAGTAGCTTCCCCAGGGGGGAAAAAAGGCAATCCTGATTGAATATTCTGATTCTTAAAATTCATTATGATTGCAAACATCGAAGCTTTGAAACTTAAATGAGCTCATTTCTTTCTTTTCATAAGGTATCTCGATCTGTTGCTTACTGGTGACTGATTTGAGGAATGGATTAAATAAAGTTCAGGTTTCAGACCAACATGATGCTGTGCAGGGAGCTTGCTGTTAGGATCTCTAGGGTTCGCTTTTACAGTGGTGCCTTTGTTCGTGGGTCTGCAGGGATCCCCAGGTTATAGTGGCTTTAGGTAGAACTAAGAACTCGCTTCTGCTGAGCTCTTCATAAATAAGGAATTGCTGAAGTTTAGTAAGTGCTGATTTCAGTTAATTAATGGCATCATGTGAACTTTGTGACATTTTCTTAAGTGAATTTGTCATTTGGTGTCTTGTTTTGCAGACGTTGTTTTGCAACTTTAACCCTGTAACCAAAGGATAAGGTTAATTATGAGAAAACATTTCAATATGGTTGTCTAAAGGGATTATGTGTAGTTGTGAGTAGGGCATGACACACTTCACTTCGTTTTGTTTCTCCTATGATAATTGCAACCATATCCATTTTTAATTGCCAGTTTTGTCATCTAATACCAGGCAGCTTTCTCTCTAGCAGTGTTTGCTCACTGAACCAAATGAATACAGCTTCTGAGTTTCTCCATCGGGAAGAGCTGTGTAGTCTCTGGTCTGTGTACTACACATCATATATGACATTTTTTAGTGAATGAAATGTAAACCTAGACAAAGGTGGATTTTGTAGTCCTTCTAAAGTACTATTTAATTTTTAGAGCTGACTGGCAAGAGAGGGGTGCGTGAAAGATAATACCCTGGGGCCTGGCAGTGTGGACGCACTGGGACTGACCGTTCCTTTTGGGATGCCATGATGTACAAAAATAATCGGGTGAATTTTAAGCAAAAGAAAGTTAAGTGGTGCTAAAGAAAGGGGTAGAAGTCTGATACAAGAGCTATGCGGCCCTGTAAAAGCATAGTTGACATGTGACTTGAAGTCATGTAACTTCATTTTGTAAGGTAGGTAAATTTTGCTAAAATATAGGCTTCATATTAGAGACAAATGTATTTATTTTCTTACTGCCACAGGATTCAGCTACTTTGAAAATATTTGGCAGAACTGTTCGCTGTCTGGAGTAAGTTGTTCTTTGTCCTGTGTTTTGTAGGTGGAGATAAAAATGAAGAAGCCAGAGGCTGTAAGATGGGAGAAGCTGGAGGGCCAGGGAGATTCTCCTAAGTTAAAGCAATTTACACCAGGTTTGTTCTCTGAGTATTCAATTTGTATTTGTATTGTTACTTGCAGTTATTGATAATATTTTTGTATTAAATATTGTTGATAAAAGCACAGCTTCATCTTTACAATAAGCCTAATAGTCTTGTTTTTACTGCCAAGAATTCACAGAAAAAGTCTACAGGGCACTACTAAAACTTAGGTAATCAATTTAGTCATAACTTTCATTAATCTGATGGGTTGTTAAGGTTATATGTTGGCAATCATTCCTCTGGGCTTGTCTGTCTGGCTGTCTGGTTTGGTCATTTATTTGCAGTTCTATGCTTTGTTACGTATCTACTGTTGCTTAAATAATTGTTAGTTACTTAAGTGTTCCATCCCCCTTGGAAACAAATACTTTTGCAGGTTTTCAAGACAGATTAATAATCTGTCTGAGAGAATTTGAAGTTCCTGGCTTACTGATTTCAGATATTTTTTTAAATTTAGCTCAGATTTTCTTGTAGCTCTAGGCTCCTGGGTTTTGTGGTTTGGGTGTTGGTTTTTTTCTTACTGTCATCTGATATCTCCTGCCTCCTTTTGACTTGACTTTAATTATCTCTGTTGCTGTTGTCCAGCATTTTTTTTTTTTTTTTGTTGGATAACTAAATTATGTAACTGTTTACTTTAAAAACTTGCAGCTGCTGAATGTAGTCTCTAGCATTTCTTAATTTCCTTTCTTTTTGTTACTGGAATGTACTTGTATCAGTAAGGAGGAATCCCTTTGCATTTTCAGATTCCTGTTCCATTATCATCTCTGCTTCATCGGATACATGCGTGTCTGTGTTCTCTGCTCCTCTAGAAGTCATGACAAAATGCTCAGTTAACTTAACACTTCTGTTTTCAGATACCCAGCACTTATATCCATCATCCTCTCACTATACAAGGAACTGGGACAAACTGGTAGTTGAAATCAAAGAAGAGGAGAAGAATGAGAAGTTAGAAGGAGATGCTGCTTTAAATAAACTATTCCAGCAGATTTATTCAGATGGTACAGATGAAGTGAAACGTGCCATGAACAAATCTTTTGTAAGTCTTTATTCTGTTTATCTGAAGAAATATGTAACTCTTGCAGGATGATGCAATTTACTGAATGTTTCATGAATCGGAAGCCTCTAGCTACCAAAACCTGAGGCCTATGATGAATGGCAGCCGTTCTCTTGGAGGTGCTGGTATAACAAGTCTCGCTCAACGCTACAGTGTTGTACACTAATGAACTAATGGACTCTTTTAAGTCCAAGGTTGTGCTTTGTCACCGGTCTCTTCGTTTCAAACAGCGTTACCAAAGGAAATACAGTTTTTGGTTCACATAGAGCTTGAAGACTTGCCATGAGTAAAAGGATCAAATTCCTCTTAATTGTTTCTATCTAGTTCCTTTTATTTGTAGTCCTCGTAGGCAAGAACGTGACTGACCCTTCAAAAGCTTCTTGTTAATGAAGTAATATCTCACTATGTGCAGTATTGATAAAAGTACTGTTGGGCTGAAGATTATGGAATGATGGCTTTCTCAGATTCTATGCTATATGTACACAGGGTTCCTGTGCAATTGCTGCTACGTAAACCTTGAATTCTTCATGTTTCTTCAGAATCTGTTGATCCGCTGTGAGAAGCGTGCCTTTTCTATTACTAGAGTTGTTCTGCCAAACTAAACAAGTTTTCTCCCCTGTTGCAGATGGAGTCTGGAGGCACAGTTCTGAGCACCAACTGGTCCGATGTTGGTAAAAGGAAGGTGGAAGTAAATCCTCCCGATGACATGGAATGGAAGAAATTCTAGTCCTGTTTTTAATCTTTTACCATCTCTCTGTTGCCATAGTCATGTACTGACCACTGTGTATGGACATAGCATTCTTCAATTCAAAGCACTGAATGTTCCCTTGGAAACAGGAATTGTCTTTACATTTTGCGTGCTCTAGAAATTCCTTCATCTGCAGATGTTAAAGATACACTCGAGTGGAATCCTATTTTCACCATCTCTGTCTAATTTTTGGAAATTGAGTCAATCGGTGTAAATTTTCTACCACCTTTATCAGCTCTGCTCTTTGGGAATAGGGTGATCTCCTATGGCTGGTCAGGATTATTGCCTTACGCCCGGTATTTCTGTTCAGTAACTTATTAGGTTGTGGCAACTTTGGGGTAAAAACACTTTCCAACAACAGTGTTAAAATTGCTCTTTAACTCTGCGAAATAAAACTGTAAATATAACTTTTTCTATACGGAAGTTGCTTCATTTCATTTTTAGTAATCCTGGGTTTTGTTGGGGGGGGAAATCGCTTAAAACATATAGGTAAAGATGTGAATACACTGCTTAAAAAACCGGCTGGCACACATAGGAGCAAAACGTGCATTCAGTGGAGAGGCTGAGATTGCTGTTCCTGATGCAGACACAAACCTTCCACCTTTGGAGTCCTTCCACCTGGGTGTTGGGTTGAACAGCAGTCGTGTGTGATGGAAAGGAGAAAGTTGTGGCTGGAAATCTCTACAGAGAAAGGAGTCCTCTGTCTGCCTCTGAGTTCAAAGAGAAGGATCTGGTGCAGTTGCTTGAAATCAAAGACAGCAGGCAGTTGCTTTAAGTTCTGTTATTTCGGGATATATTGAAACCGTTCATGTTTTAGAGACAAGCCCACGCGTCCTTAATTGTTTCCATCAGTGGAGCTTTTCCACCGTGATCGAATGGTAAATACCAGTATTTACAGAAAAAGAACCGAGAAATGTAAGCAATACTGTCTATGCTTGTACTACTTGGATACAAGTCTGAAAGGGCCTGTAGATGCTCAAAAGCCATCTGAACGTGGTCCTGGGCACCTGGCTCTAGGTGGCCCGGCTTGGGCAGATGTGTTGGACAAGTGGACCTCCAGGGGCTCCTTCTGACATCAACCATTCTGTGACTGTGAAAGAGACAGGACCTTACAAAGCCTCAGTAAATACGCCTAGTCCATGTGATGCTGTCTCTTGGGAATTCGGGGACACCTGAATATTCTAAGATTCTAGAAAATACCATGAACTGCAAATATTGGCAGTGCCCTGAACATTTCATTCCTTGCTCACCACTGGATGCTGCTTAAGTTCGCTACTATTCCTTGTAATCCTAATTATGTAGGGTTTTTTCCAGGTTGTTTTATATTCTGCCTGTTTTCTTTGTATTTCCTGTGTTGTTTTACTACAATGAGAATTGGATGAGCTTGGTAAAATACAAAGGCTATTAAAGGAGGTGTTTTAATGGTACAAGTGAAGTCTGCAGCTGTTATGGCAATAAACGCATGTGAAAGATGATTGAAAAGTGAGGAGGAAGGAGAAAGGATGGATTCTGTTACTCCTGAGGACTAGGAATCCAGGCTTTGCAGGGATGCTGGGGAAGTGTGGTAGGTTTTTTTTCCCCGTTACTGTTACTAGGCCTTGTGAGGTAAATAGCAAGAGCTTAACATTTCACAGATCTTTAGAAGAGAGTTGGGTTTGGATGTATTGCCACAGCTCTGAACTTCAGAGCGTCATACTGGGCAGCTGTAGACTACGACACAGACTTGTGGTATCTTTCAGTGCAGGTTTGTTGGCTTCAGTGGGGAAGTTCTTGCCCTTCAGAGAATTCTCGAGTAGCTGGTTGCTTAATATCTAGAGCATTTGCCATCCATACAGGATGTTAACGTTGAAGTTGATGTGATTTGGAACAGAGACTTGGGCTTGATTCCCCTGGATAAGTGCTTTGTTGCTTTTCATTTATGCTCTGAAAGACATTTCTTCCTTTCTAATGGAGAAGGAAGACAAATGTCTGAGCACTTCACTTTGTCACAAAATTGGGTTCTTGTCTCCTGGCCAGGCTTGCTTTATAAATGTCATTCAGAGCACTTAACAGCGCTTAGCAAAGACTTGCTGTGGGAAAAACCTAGATAAAACTCTCTTAAATAGAAATGAGAAAGTAAGTTGAGGATGTTTTCTGCCAATCAAGATGTTCGTTCTTCCCGAAAAGAACACAGTAGGGGTTCCTCTGTCTACTTTCACTTAGAGACAGACCACGGGAATGTTATGTCGGATAAGCACAATATATTATTGTATTAAGCTGGTGGTGTTTCACTGCTTTGGGATTCAATTCACTTAGCTTAAGGCAAAAAGTAAAATAAAAGGCATTGCTACTTATGTACTCTTGAGGCGTATGTAATGCAAATATAATGCTTTAGCTTCAGGCTAAAACTTGTAACGATCAAGTGGTAGACCTCCCTGTCCATCTCAATCCTGTAAGCCATGTTTGCAGGTCTAAACCTAATTCCATCATGTTTCTGAGTGCAGGCAGATAACCTCTGTGTGTTCCACTGTAGAATTTGGGTGAACCAACAATGGTAGCTCTTGTTGCCCTAGGGGTGGGGTTTGTGGGTCTCTGGTCGAGGGGGTTGGATTAAAGCAGAAGGCAAAATTTCCTTATCAAATTGAGGGGAAGTTGCTTCATGAACTTCAAACGGTATGTGTCTTGTTCGTGACCAAACGCATGGAATGGTTTCAGAAGCCCTAGGTCAAGAGAAAGGTAGCAGGGAGCCTGGAGGTCAAACAGAGTCTGTAAAGGTACCAGTGGCAAAGGGAATTTCCTTTGGGACTAGGGAGGCGAGTGGAATTTGTTGTAGCACTGGCAATGAGTTGGCTGGCGGCAGCAAACAGCCTGCAAGGACAGAGTGGATGATGTTTTAATTGTGTTCAAACTTCTCTTGAGTTTTGTTTGTTTTTTTTCCCCAAGCCTCTTGGTCATCTGTAAACAGTACTGTCTAGAAGACCCAGGCAGTTTCACCTCAGTGTGGTGATTCGTAGCCCTGTTGCAAATACAGGAACAGGATAGCAGGAAGTACCAGTAGCTATCCATTTAATACCACAGATGAGATTACTGCCTGCTGCCATCCTGGGTGTTGTAGAAAATGCCTGGCTGTTGTAGCTTAAGGCTGCCTCTGTGGTCTATGTGCAGGGCTTGTAAAAGGTCAGCTGAGCCTCTTAGAAGGCAAGAAGCACAAGATGGTGGTGCTGCTAGTTCAGTCGCCCTTTCTGAGCAGAGATTCTGACCACCCTGATGTGCCAATCAACATTCTGTTCTTTGCCAATTGTAGCTTTATGCTTCTCTGCCCCCCCCCCCCCCCGCCCAGAACAAGTGATTAGTCTGTTCTTTGCTGAAACTTTCTTGGAGTTTATTCATGCTGCAGCAGGAGTGAAGTGTTACATGGGAGGCAGAAGATAAATCTCCCTGCTTCCATACCTTCTGGCTTCTTTTCCTTTCTCAGTGTAGATAATGGAGAATGATTCCCATAACAAAAAAGGGGAAGACTTGGGTTTGTTCCTTGCAAGTGAGGAGAAAGGGGGCTGTAGATGCATAAAAGAGATGATCCCTGCCTTCCCATCACTGGCTTTCAGTCTTTTTAACCCTATGGCTTTGTCGCCTGTTTTCCTTCTCTTTTCCACCTGCCTGAATTTATCCCCTTTTTCAGCTCTAATCTGCTCTGCCATCCTAATCAGCCTAGTACACAATCACACGGGTAATTAAGTTTTAAGGATAGTAGAATTACGGTGCTCTAACATCCACCCACCTGTGGTGGGAAGCACTGTTGGTAACAAGCTCATCTCTCTTTCTCTCCTCCTCCCTTAAACTTTGGCCAAAGGAAGGTTTTGAACTTGGTTCTGCTAGTGCAGGGTCAGAGTCGAGGAACATCCTCCCTCCCCACCCCACCAAACACAGACATGTTGTAACCTCTTTAGTGGGCGAGGTATTTTTGTGGTGAGAGTGGAAAATCTGTCTTCAACATTGGTAGTAAATGTGGTGAGTAGGATCACTGCAGATAGTTAGAACTGCAGCCTGAGCCACCACTGCCGGGAATATTGCTGCATCTTTTCATACTGTTGGATCATTGGTTTTGTCATCATTCCTATGTCACCTCGGAACATTTCCTTCAGTGAGATGTTACGCTTAAACAAGATTTTTCAACCTTGCCGCAGCAAGAGGTCTTTTTCTCCTTAAATGCGATGTGCAGGTAAGTAGGATAAATACGCTTACTTGGAGCATGAGTTGGGGAAGGCATCTTGTGGTGTACCTTTTGGAAACAGAGAAATTGTGCCCTCCGCATTGTACTTCAGCAACGTTGTGGTTCCAGCCATTGTGGGAATCACGGGCTGTGGAAGCAGCGTATCTGCTTTGCTCACGACCACTGGAGCTTTCTTGGCATGGCACGTACAGAAGAGTTCTCAAGACGTACGTGCTGTACGTGACAACGCATCCATGAGTAAAATGCTTTTTTACTCCCTACGTGCTTTGTGACTGCCTGTAGAAGGCAACTGATACAAGCCTTCTGTTTAGGAGGACTTAAATTTTGTTGAGTGTGTAGCCATGGATATCATCTACAAGGCAGTTTTTTCTGTCTCCAGAAAAAGACTGGCTTTTTTATTTATTTATTTTTAATTTTTATTTTACTGGGGGTACAGGGAGAAGGTCACAGTTTGCCTCAAGATGGCCTTAGCTGCAAAAGATAGCAACTGTCTACTTCATATACACAGTCATATTTCCTTTTCTTCGCCTTCAATGTTTCACTTGCTGATCCCTTTGTTTTCCTCTCCAGACAGTTCTTGAACACATGTACATAAAGGTATCGTTACCCTTTCTACAGTGAAAAAAGCACAGAAAGCAATTGCCATTTTTTAATGTTATTTGTTTAATCTGCAGTAAAAAAGAAAAAAGGAAACCCAACTTTTCTAAGCATACAAATGGCATGCTTCTAAAACAACATAACGATCAAGGTCATTTTCATTTTAAAAAGCAGAAACTCGAATTTAACAGGCCTTGAAATCCCACTTTAAGAAGTTTTTTAATTTAAATATTTCAAAGTGAGTCTGTTCTTCAGATTAAGGGAAGGTGACGCTTACATTAAAAAAAGCTACAATAGAGCGAAATACTGAATTCTAGTCTCATCTTATGCTCACTTAACACTTTCCTTTTTAGATATGCAGTTTAGCATTCCACACAAGGTTGTCTTTATTTTCTTTAAGCCACGATTATGTCAAATTAATTCCTTTTTTCTTTGTGTCATGCAGTGTTAATAACATTACGAGGCTTGCAACATCTCAAGAGCTATTTAGTCACAAAACTGAACGCTCCAGAAAGTGAACTTTAAGAAAAATTGGACTTTTCTGTTTATAAAGCCCATGTGGATGGCTCCATAAACTTAATGGTAAGATTCAAGATGCATAGTCTGGATGAAGGCAGTGTAATACCTCTGTTTTTTCAAGGCTAGAAATCCAAAGTCATTCCATCTTTGTCAGTGTTTCAGTTTAGTACCTTCCTTAGAGTTTTAATATGGAATGGGATGAATCTCAATAATTACAGTTTGCCTAAGCAAAATAGTGAGGTTAAGAAACTCTTTTATTTCCTTTTTTTTGTTATCCTTACTGGTAAGCAGTTTCTCTTGCAGGGAACAGAGGTTAGCTTCAGCAAAGCTGTAGGAGCTAGTGTGAATGGCTGCTATCCATGTGGAATAAAGAGGGGTTGTAATCTTGTGTCAAAAGTGTCTACTTCAAGGATTTACAAATACAGTGGCTGTTGTAGATTCTGAAGGGTCTTGAGACTCTTTGGTCTGCAACTGCGTGTAAATACTTTTGCCGTAGTAGCTGGATAGCAGATACTTGTTAGACTCTACAGTGGTATCATGGATACAAGATTCTTGGTGCTGGGGCTTCTTTGATGTTGGGATGTGCAAAGGGTTTTGATTCTGTGGCCATGCACATTCCCTTCCACAGCCCCTTTTCCTGACATTTGTTTCCGATTTAGCACAATGTGCGCTTTCCCGTGTCCCCTGGAGCAGCTTTGTGGGAAAGGTATGCTGTAATTGGTTTGTAACCATTCATAATGACCTGGCAACTCGGTATGAATAGCAACGGGGAGCAACTTAACTTGTGATTTATTTAAGTAAGCTACATGGATGAAAGGTACTCCCAAGCGTAGAGGTTGATCTAGTTGCCTAATTGGATGTAAATTTTCACATGAAGCTTGGAAGGAATGGGTTTTGTTGAAGGGCTGAGTTTGGATTGATGAGCAAGCTTCTGGACTGCTAAACCAGTTTGTGAGCAAAGTTTAATATTGTCCTTTTTTGGGGGTGTCTCTAGTTTTTGAATTCAGTGAGTCCTAGTATACCCTTGTCATTTGCAAAGCTAATGGAATATTAACTTATGGGGTTTATTTACAGTTAGAATATCTCACCTGGCTTTTGGTGCAGTAATGCACACTGTGATTTATTATTTTTTTTTTAAAGCCAGGATTGGCACTGCCGCTTTGGTTGTAGTCTTTTTACCAGCTTGTCGTCATTGCATTCCTGCTTATTTTGTCAAGGCTCTGAGGGCTGTTTCTCACACAACACCCATGATACGAGCAACCCACCAGCTGCAGGGCATGATGATTCGGCAGGCAGTACGACAGCCTTGGTAGTTGTAAGGCCACGGGTAGTAGCCCATGAGAGGCTCGCAAATTCTCTGGCACTGCGTGTAGCTTCGTCGGCATTCAATGCAGCACACGCCCAGGTGATCCAGCATGGGGTCAAAAGCCATCCCTTCGCCTTCCAGTTGCTGAAATGTAAAATACTAAATGTCATCCCCGTGCTCTCATTCTCAGAGAATATAGAATATACCAGTGCTCCTGTTTAACCCTACAAAGGGTAGAAACCGAAACCTTAGTCCTGTTGAAGTTAATAGAACTCCCACTGACCCGTGCATCTCCCTTGTCTCGCTTGGTTCAGTAGAAGTGTAGAATTGGTGCAATTAGCTGTGTAAAATGGAAAGAAACAGGGAACTCTGACTTCATCGTTTTTCTTTTACAGTCCTTTGTAAAAGATACAGCAGCAGTAAACTCCCAAGTTTTAAATATTAGTGATGGAAAACATTTCAGGACAGTTATCTGCCTCTTTTATGTAGATGACAATGTCTGAGGTGTATGCTGTGTTCTTAATGTTTTGTTTTAATTTTTGTATTTTAATGGTTTTTACAGCATTCCCAGGAAACTCTTCAGTGAGCTATTACCTGGCAGTTTTCTGAATGTTTCTCCCTTGTCTTTCAGTCTGGTTTGGTTTTGGGGTGTTTTTCCCCTCTGTCACACGTAGCTGCACTGTGGATGGTTAGAATTCTGCCCGTTCTGTATCTGACAGGAAGGAGTTACATGGAGCAAGGCACACATAAAAGATGTAAAAACTGTCTCTTCATATAGAGACCTGCAACCTTCAAAATTCCTTCCCTTTTTTTCTGTGAGAGAAGTAATGTGAATATTCTGCTTTTTGAAAGGAATTTGTTCTTTTCCCATTGGTTTTATTTCAAGAAAAGCAGCAGCAAAGACCAAATGCCAGAGTAACACTTAGATTTTTACCTGAGCATTTTTCATTCAGAAAACTAGCAGCACACTAAAAAGGTGAGGCACAGAAAGGTGTCATCTCCTGTCCAGGCTTGTATAGGATGCTAGTGACGGCTTGGTGTCATTCAGGTCACCAGTGACCCATTCCCAGCCCTGACAGCAAGGAGGTTGTTGTTTCCTTGGGCAAGATTCATCATTCTTGAATTCAGATACCTGCAGTGTGAGCTTCTACACCTGAGCTCATTGTCCAGACTGCACTCGTAGTGTGTGAAGAGAAATAGCTCTAGGGAGGGTTCATTTCATCCTACAGAAAAGACCTACAGTATATGACCAACAGTCCTCATCGAACCGGTCTCTAAAGAAAGCTTGGATAGAGGCAATCACTGTTGGGGAAGGCTGAGGGAATTCTGGGGACAGGATGTTCTCCATTTGGCCTAGGGATCTGCTGGCTGGAAGAATGGACCTGTTCTGCCACTGTCCTCCAGAGACAGGGCAGCTCAGACCCCATGGATGTTGGTCACGTTAGTAGCTGCGAGGAGAGGCTACATTCCGCTGCTACTGCCATTTTACTGACCTCACGAGAGAGTCAGTTTAGATCCACTTTATTTGGAGTGATTAATTTAAGTTTAATTAAGGGATGTCAACTCAGCAGAATGCTGTCACAGTATAATGATCTCCTGCTGTTGCATAAATGTCAAGTCAAAGCTGGGACTTATTTCCAAAACAGGAGGCATTTATCTTGTGACAGTGTTGTATTAAAATGACTTTCTCCTGCTGCACCAAATGGTGGGTGTAAATTGTCTGGCACTGGTGCAGTAGACTGGAAGGTGCCTACTGCACAGTCAGTTTTCCTGCGGCGTGGCAAAGGTGTTGGGACACAGCGGGACAGCTCCTGTGCTCTTTCTGTGGCTGCTTCCACTCAAAGAGTGAGAACAAGTTTTGTGACAGTCATCACCCACTGTTGCTGTCTCTAAACTGATTCTCCACTCTGAATTGCTTGCTAGACTAGGGTTGCTTACTCTGATAGAGAAGAGGCCGAGGAAACAGATTTATTTGGCCTAACCCTAATCTCTTTGTAACCAGACACTGCTACTGCTTTGCTCTGGAGTAGTCACTTCTCATACTAATATCTCTTTGAGGGCAAAGTGTGTTTCTAGCTAAGGACTCTCTCTTTACATTTTCAGGAAATTATAGGCTTCAGCTTTCTGGTCAAGACCAGCTTTGCTTTGTTTTCAAAAGTTGATTTATCTATTAGATTATAGTGCTATCCTTGTCAGAAACCCTGAAAAGCAGCTTGGCATCAACTTGCGTTCATCTTGCCACCTCAAGCATTTGTGCTTGTTTCAGACTGAAGTCTAATGAAAACTGGGATGAGGCAGGGAGAAGAGGACTGAGAGAAGACTTCTTTGAGCTTCCTAGGTATTTTACAAGTCTGTAATTTCAGGAAAAAGCTGAACAGACGAAGACTGCACAGATTAAAAACAGAAAAGGACAAACACCTGATGACCAGTATTATCTGCCTACATCAGTCTCAGGCTCTGAAAGAAGATTACAGTGCAAATACTTACATTATATGGATTGTCTGGATTAAAAGTTTGATCGGTTTCTTGTCCCATTGGCCTGGTTTCGTTAGACTGGTGATCAAGCTCTTGAGTCAGCTGCATGGTGGGCAACCTAGAGTTTACTTCTTCAGTAGCAGCTTCCAAATCTTCCATATCAAAGTTTGATTCTGACTGGCGTTTGTTTCTCTTCATTTCTCTCCTTTGGTTATCTAAAGAAATAATCACGAGAGGATAATCTTATCTTCAGCATGTTCTTGTATTTATCCACACATTATCTAAGGTCTCGGTGATTTCTTTAAATAAAAAAGGGGGCAGAGGGAAGGACAGCTGTGTGGTGGCAAACTTGATGAGCATCCCTTTGGGAACTGCTTGGCTTCCAGATTTGTATCTGCAGCCAACATCAGCCCAAAGGGATGTGAGATTGTCTTTTCCCCCTCCCTTTCTTCCTCCCCTTGAGACAAAATGGATGTGAGCAGACATAGATCATACACATTTTATTTTTTTCAAGTGGTTTTGTGACAGACTGGTGCTCTGCTCCCAAAGGCATCTGGTGAACCTGGTGGAAATGGGTTCTGGACAGCTTTGATACTGCTCTTTTGTTGCCCAGTGAGATATGCAAGGTCATGAGAAAAGTGGAAAATATTGACAGTTTGGATCTGCAGGTGCTCTAAAATGTGGTGGGCTTGTTTGTGCTTTTCTGTTGGTTTTGTTTTCCCTTTTCCCCTCTTTGAGGGTTCTCATATTAACTACGGAGGAATAAATCTCTTTAAGCCATCCCATTTCCTCCCAGGCCTGCAAGTCACCTGAAGAAGTTGCTGTATCCCTGGTGACTCTCAAACACCTTTGCTAAGCTCAGCTCTGCCCCCAGGACCTCCTGAACTTCATCTACCAGTTGCCTTTCTAAGTATCTCGTCCTTCCACTCCACTGAAATCCTCTGAAGAAGCTGGGTAGGAAACAGGACAGGCTATGGTCCCAGATCAGGAGCTTGATATTCCCCTACTCTTGGCCAGGTATAGTGTTCCTATTACATGGTGTCAGCTGCCTATAGGTCTTGGGGACTAGTTTAAGCTGTTGTCTTGTCCCTCTGTAGAAGGAGGCTGACCTCTCTGGGAATGTTTCAACTCATAGCAAGTCAACCACGTGAGCTATAAAAATCGTCTGAGGAAATACAAGCGTGGAAAATGTCTACTAAGTGTGGATAAAGTCCAAACCTGCAACCTCAGCACCAACCCACGATGGCTTGGGAAGACAGGCTGGGTGAGGGAGGAAGGGATCCTCATTTCCCAGATGTGTAGGTCTCGGTGGCAAACCTGCTTTGGGGAAGGCATTTAAATGAAGGGAGGGACAGCATACTTTTCAAATAAAAGAAATGTTACCTTTGGGGTATGTTGGTCGCAGCCAGAAAATTGGAAGATCCCCGCAAAGCTCTAAAATTTTGGGGCTTAGAAAATTGTTATGCTTGATAGGCTCGTCTGCAGCCACCCAGATAAGGGAGTTTTCGTCAAATCTCACAGGCATGATTTCATCTTCCTGCAAATAGAAGAGCACAAATCCTTTGCTGCTCAGTGAACAGTCGCATGCCTGCTTGCTGTTAATTCTTGAGCATCAAACTGTATGATCGTGTGCGGCAGCTGATACCGAGCATCCCTGTATTTCATGAATGGGAACCAATTGTACTGAGCCAAAACCTGAGCAAAGGTTGTCACTGCTGAAATGAGTGGCAAAACTACTGTCAGCTTTGCTGGGGCTAAGATTTCACCTGTCTCTTGGAAACCGCTAGCCCCATGTACAAGGAGTAGGTACCAGAGATCTTTCAGCCCAGAGTGACAGATTTTTCAGGTGGTAGAAGCTGTGAAGATTTACCACCTTTAGCGAAACAGCAATGAAATACTCCAGCTAAAACCAAGACCTTAATTTTTTATCATGCCCTGTTCTGATTTGATGTATTCCCAAGATACAACTATATTTACAATGGGGGGAGGGGGGAATCCTCTCCAGAAGTTTAGAGAGGATTCTAGCTTGAGAACTGCTCCCGATTCCAGTTTTAAGGCAATGTGATCGGTCTGATTAAAGGTCTCATTTGGTAAAAGCAATTCAATTGACCAAAAGCTTGAAGTGCAAGTTAAAGGAGCCTGCCGTTTTGAAGTGTACCCTGCAGGTTTTTGGTTCATATCTTCAAAGTAATATAGGAAAATGCCAGTGATTGATTCTTTAAAGTTGTTAGTTCAAAGTATTATTTTACATAAAATGTGTAAGTATTTTATAGCAACGGTGAAATATTAAAAGAAAACCAACTTCTGAATCATGAAACCTAGTATGATTTCAAAGTTAAATTCTAAATTGCTTCCATAAAAGTCATCAAAACTTGTTATGTAACTGACTAAATCAATTTATTCTGTCGTTGTTGTTCCTGTAGCGTGTTTATTGATTTCTTTTGTAGGTCTCAAGTCACGTAAGTTCAATATCCAATCTGTCTAGTGAGAAGTGCTCTTTATTTATTTTCTCCCACTTAAACTTTTCCCAGCATCAGAAATATCTGAATCTAGTTTTCAGAAATAAAAATTTCCTTTGTTTCTGTTTGAGATGATCCTGATTTGTGAGCAGGCAGACTTTAGGCAATAGTGCTCATCAAGTCAAGAAGTCCAACAAGCATCAACAAATTCCTCATCTGCCTTTAAAACGAGGCAAGGTGGGAAGGATGTAGGTCTCTGCCTGAAATCTGAGCATGGTCGCTTCCCCATCATGGGGAAAATCCCACCAGCCTTGGGGGGGTTGTGCTGGTATCTTGCCACTTGGATTTAAAGAGACCTTTTTTCCCTGCATTTTTTAAGTAGATGTTCAGTAATCACAGCTCCACTGCAGTTAGGTGCAGACTTAATGGTGCCTCTCTCCCAGCTAATTGTCTCTGCTTTCATTTTCCTGGGAGAGGAGCAAACCTGGGGAAAGGGGCTGCGGCTCTCCTGCTAGGGGCTGAGCCCCCACCAGCATCCAGGCTCAGCCGTACTCAAGTCATGAGCCACTCCAGTGTGGACAATGGGTTTGGGTGACTGAGCTCTGGGAAACTCAGGCTTTGCGCACCTAAAGCGATGGGCTTTTGTACAAACATGATGTAAGGAGAGGTTTTGACAGTAGCTGGGTAAGAACTGCAGTTTCTGTGGTGGTTGCAACACAGAATCCATGAAATTTAGTTAACACGATGTCCTAAAATGAAGTCTGATGCTGAGAAGGTAAATTTGTAATTATTTTTTTTTAGTATTAGTTCTTCTGAGTCAGCTGATTTTTTTCAATAATGTTTTTCACAATTCCTCTTTATTGACTATTTCAGAGGACTTGAGTGATAGAGTCCCTGCTTCTGCTCAAGAGTGTTGATAGAAATCTCCTGGGATCATAGTAGATCCCTCTTTGTATTGACTAAAGCAGCTGCTTCTTTCATGCTCTCCTTTCCAGCCTTGTGCACCCCCTGATCTCAGGCAGATGCTCATGTCACTGAGGTCTCCTATGGATTGGTGGTGGTCTATTGGTCTATGGCTTCCCCCAGTCACTAATCTGCAGCTTCTCGTGATGGCCCTGGGCACAGCAACATATCTGACACTGATCTTGCTTTTCTTATCTTTCAGGGACCTCTTGAAATCAGCCAATGAACCCTCACCCATCCTACCCTACACTCAACAGCCCTCCCGCTATCCCCAGCAGCTTTCAAATGTCACTGTTATTTGTATTTAAATACCGCTTTAAGACCCTCTCTATGCAAAGGTTTATTTAAAAGAAATAAATAAATTATCCCTTACCAGCTCAGATGAGAGGCTCGCTTTAGTCATAGCATCAACCTCAGGGACGTGAGCTTTTGGCTGAGCTTTGATGTAACACTTTTCTCCTTCAGCAAAACGGATTCCAGTTATGCCCTGCAAAAGCAGAAGGCAGGCGTTGTGCACAGTCCTCCAGCTCCCCACCGCCCCCAAGAAACGGCTTGAGCTCTGCTGAAATTGCCACTGAATTTTTAGTCTGAAGGTTAAATCTTATTTAAAACCAGATGCATTAAAATGCTCTTCCCTCAACATTTTAGCTTTACACTTTTGGTCAAATAGGGTCTAAAAGTTTTCACTCGACTTCTGGAAGATGGGGGTGTTTTATGTAAGTGCTTCCGTCCCCGCTTTAGGCTACTTGGAGTAGCTCTGCTAAGGAATTTGTTGACACGGTTTGAACTGTAACTTAGCACCTAACGTAGGCAGCCTCAAAATTGCGTTAGCTGGCGGCGCGGTACCCTTATGACACAGACTGACGAAAACATGGGGGCAGCTTGGTCCAATTGGTACACGTAAGTGGCTGTGACAGCAAGGGGAAGCTCGTGACAAGGAATTTGGTGCAGAAGTCTGTGTGGGGGATTTTCTTCATCTGGCCTATGAGGGTGAAACGCAGTTGCCTAAACCGTGGATGCCTAGTTTTAAGCAAGAGAAAATGTATCCCAGCAGCTCCAGAGGGCTGCAGGTCTCCTGCTAGTCCTGGGTTGTATCTGCCAGCCCTGTGCCAGCAACTTGGGCATCAACATTTAGGCATGGGAACATCGTCTGTAGTTTCTACATTTCTGCTGTAGGTTTTTGGGTGCATATAAAAGAGAGTTCTCTTTTACGTTATGAATTAGATACATTATTGTAGATGGCAAAGTTTCTATGTTTTTCATAGAGTTGCACAAGCTCCATTCAGCCATCTAAACATAATTATCTAGTGCTATTTAAGGTGTGATGGGTTTCTGCCAGAACAGTGGGGCATGGGTGTCATCATGACCCTCTCATCTGCATCATATGGGCATCATGGATGCCTTGGACATCTAGTATGGCTTGAGATGGACGGTATTGAGGCACCTGAGTCTCATCCTGTATGCCTGAAAAGTCCAGTACAGCTGGACAGACACTCATAAAAAAAAAAAAAAAATTAATTCTAAAGCAGTGAGAGAGGGGATGGCTATGCAGGGCTGGGTGCATAGGAGAATGAGACTTTGTGGGGCACCAAGCATGCTAGGGGTATCCAAATACTGCCAAATCAAGGTCTTCACCGACCGTGCAATCATTCGAGTGGTGCCAGTCAATCCAAGGCTGTAAATACTTGTCTATTGGAAGTGCATCTCCTCAATTTCTTTCCCCTTTATGTGCATTCTTGGTTCAAAACCCAACCAACAGCACCCCTTCGTTCTTGCTGAGCCTGCCCCTGACCTGCTGTAATTACAAGTGGGCAGCATCCCTGGGAGGTACCTTTAGCTGGTCGGTACTAGAAACTGATTTCTGACCTGTTTGTGATGGCTCACCAGCAGCACACATGGAGGCAATATGAATTCAGCATCTCTCCAGTAGGCTGGTGCTTTGGTACAGATGTGGAAAGGCAAAGGCAAATGAGAAGAGCTCATTGTGGGTGCTTTTATTCAGCTGTTAATAATGTTGCTATGGTGATGTTAATGAGAGTTTCATAAAGGCTGAACCACAGCTGTTGGGAAAGTCGGGGTCCTGGGTCTCCTGGCATAAATTTGTTTATGCTTGCTGAGAAGCCAGCGAGTTTAATTTCCCTGCCTTTCTAGATTCAGCAAGGGGAAGTTGGCTTCTGGCTGCTCCAGAAGCCCTGGATAAGTCTTCTAAGCATCAGGTGTTGCTTTGACTTAGAGAGGACTTAACTCTGAAGTAGAGTGTTTTGCTCCTGAGAATGTTAATTGGAGGAGCTGGGCCCTGTAAGCAGGTTTCTGCAACATCACATAGATGTGCCTTTAGTAGCTTAGAGGTGGTGCAACTCAGTGAACCATTCTATCCAAGCTGCTGAACTCTGCTGAGATTTGGCATCTGTTAGTCCAGGCTCTGTGCTGAGCAGCCACAGCCAAGTTGCTGGGGTACCCAAATGTGTTTGTTGTTAGCCCAAGTGGCCCAGCTCTGCATGTTTGGTGCACAGACATATGAGCTATGCCAAGTGCCTCCCTGATCTCCCCTGGGGTTGAATCCAGGCCAAGCCATAGAGAGCAGCTCCCATCCTTGATCTCAGGGCTGAGCAAGCTGCCAGGTCCAGTGTTGTATAGTGGTCTTTTCTTGGTGTGTCTACTTGGCTTACTGTGTTGACCCTGTGCTCCTAAAACAGTGATGTTTTGGGGAGGGGGAGGTGTTTTTTCCAGTTCAGATCATGTGAAATCATGCAAGGGCTGTGTCACAGCCTGCCAGAATGTTTCTCTAGCAAGATGCCAAGGACATGTGTTGTAGCTCTGTTCAATGGTTTGAAAATGCAAAGTGTTACATGGAGCCAAATCTGATGCAGCCTAATCCATGCTGCTTCCTGGAGTGGGACCTGGCACAGCCTATCCCCAAGATGCACTTAGACATTGGTGTGGAGGAAACTCCCTGTCTCACTGTGAAAGCAAGCTGGGACAGCAAAGGTGTTTGTGTGGACAGCTGGGGACTGGAACCTGAGACTAACAGAAGCAGAGAACTTGAGGTGGGGATGGGTATCCTTAGAGTCCAGCGCTGGAGCATGTTACATGAAAGACAAGGATGGTGATACTTACAATCTGAAAATCATGAACTTCAACAGCCTCTTCACTCCCACTTCCTGTTTTGAATGTTTCTAAGTTGTTTCCAGCATCTATTTCCATTGACCCATCTTGTACTTTTCCATTAATGCTCATCGTATAATGAACATTGTACACCTGGAATCGATAAAAGAGCAGTAGCACATGTCAGTAATTCCTTATTGCCTTTTTCCTACACCAGGTGATGGGTCAATCTAACTGTCATATCCCTATTCAGCTCCTAACTTTTACTTCTGTAGGCATTTGATAACCCTCCAACAATCAACACCACAGTACTGCAGCACTTCGCTGTTGGGGCAGGCCAGCAGTGGAGCACATTGCCCAGAAATGTTGTACAGTCTCCATCCTTGGAAGTTTTCAAGGCCTGACTGGCTAAAGCCCTGAGCAACCAGCTCTGACCTCACAGCTATCCCTGCTCTGAGCAGTAGGTAGGACTAGAGACCTCCTGATGTCCCTCCTACAGGGACTACTCAACAGTTTTACTTCAAAACCAGTGTGGAGCGAGTCCATATCCAGGCTCTCTCTGACTTAAAAACCTTCTTCTAGGTCATAGTTTAGGAATTGCTGCTTTGCTGGCACGATTCCCAAAGGAGAGCAGGAATGAACACCCTACTCCAAAGGAGGCCAACCTCTATTTATCTCTTAGGATGTTCTGCTGAGGCACAGGAAAACAGGTTCCTCTTGAATATGAACATGCTTCCCAGCTTATAATGGATGTGAACTTTGTTTAAATTGGATGTGAAGTTGTATGGACTCGTATTTTCCTTGTCAGCATATTTGCTCTTATCCTATTTTCAATGAGGAAAGCTGCAGTGTCATTTGTATTTGCTGGAGGACCACAGTCTGTGGAGGGATTTTGTGATTCTCTTGTGCAGCTCTGCTAAAAGTGCTGCATAAGCAGTTTACTTTTCATCTTAAAAAAGCCTCACAGCATTTGAATGAAAAATTTACACTGACAGCAAAAGACAAATTTCTTCGTCTCTCACCTTCGCTCAGGAAAGTCTAAGGCACTAAAGATTTATGGTTTCCTCAGTTATACTGATTCAGTCCAATATTCTCCACTGTCTAGGACTCCTGTTGAACGTGGTCCATAAAACCAAACCAATGTGCATGGTCTCTCCTGCTATGGGCTGAGAGCTAGAGTTGAGACTTGGTTACCCCTGTCAGTTATGGGAGAATTTAAAGATATAAAAATAATACATTTGAAATTGCCTTAATTTTTAAAATGAACAACTCTAAATATATTTTTTACAGTCGCTTCCTAAAACTTTGCAAGTCAGTACCTTTCTGAGTTTCAAGGCACCTTAGAAAAATAACTCTTAAGCTTTCCCAGTGTCTTTACCTGGAGATCACCTTGGAAGCTTCATGACCACTATGAATGTGACAGATTTTGCGAAGCAGAATTTAGATGACGGGAGCAATCAAACAAAGGAAACTTTGTCCCCTACTCCACAACTACACCGCTCCACTCAGAGCAGGATGTGCCATTGTCCCTCCTTGGCTACTGTCCCCCTGGGGTCCCTCTCCTTTTTCAGAAGCCTAGAGAAGCTGATGGCTCTTACAGCACATCCTGGAGGTCAGCAGTGTCCCCTGTCTTTTTTGGTGTAAAACCTTGTACTTTATAATTATCTGAACTACTCCTACGTGCACGGGTGTATCTCACTGGGGAACTGCTCCTCTGGCTGCTGGGATTCGCACAAGGCTCTCCTTGATAGGGACTGGTGTGTGGCTGGAGGTGGTACAAAACTTCTTCCAAAGTAAATCCAGATGCACTAACTGCACTTCCAGAGCAAGTTACATTCATCTGTGCACCATCACATTTCAAATATGTTTTAAACAAAAAACTTACCTAAACACAAAGAAAAGTTAATATAAAAACATGTTCAATGATGTGAAGTTCGGTTCTTAAACTGATCGGTGGCTGCTCCGTTTAGTTTGTTGCATGCAGGGGTTTTCGTGTACAGAAAATGTAAGTAATAAAACTTATCATGACTTCAAAAATTGTTCCACAGCTGGTAACCATAAATCTCCATGTGTACACAGGCATACAAACCACCAGAGTGAAATAATGGTGCCTCTTAATGGGTTAAATATAGCATTATATATTTGAGGGTCCAGGTAGAATCTGGACCAAGAATGCAGATGATGTGAAGAAGGAATTTACACATTTCAATGCTTTTTTTTGTCCTGGGAGCTGGAGTTTGCCCAGGATGTGAATCCTTGGGGACTTGTTGGAGTTTGAGTTCGCTGAGGATTTGTGAGCTGAAATCAATGTAGCGTCTGTGTTCTCAATGGTACGTTTCATGTTCGTTAATAAATGGACTAGCAGGAGGCTCCATCCAAACAGCCAGTAAAGATAATCATTATGAATTAGGGTTTTAGGTGGAATATTTTTTCTTTCTGTGTTTTTGGTTGTTTGTTTGTTTTTTTTTTTTTTTTAAAGTGTGACCAAACAACCAAAAAAAAGGATCTGCTTAAAGACCTCTTTATCCACCTCGAAAGAAGAGTTTCCAGCCTGTGGCTTCC